>JAOXJP010000001.1:21510303-21523716 GCA_025762735.1 Platanus orientalis
CAACAACAACAAACAGCCTTATCCCAACTATTTGGGGTTGGCTACATGAATCCTGTTCCGCCATTCCGCTCTATTTAGCGCCATATCTGCCTTCCAAGTATACCCTAAAAAAAAAAACATATATCCAATATATCCTTAATCTCTACTAGACACAAAAACAGATCTATAAACTGAAAGAAAAGGCAGAAAAAACCATAAAATAAAACAAAACATAATATAAAAATGTTCACATGTCATCTAATCATAGGTGTCCACATGTGGCCCCACAACCATAGGAAAATAGGCCTCACATGCCTCGAAAAACTATCAAGTAACTCAAATCTCTTCCAAATTGATCCCGGATCGAAATGGCAGACTCCAAATGTGCTCTAATCCATATTAAGACTCAATGGAACTCTCCTCCTATACTGATACGTCATCTTGTACTTGCCACGTGGCAAGATGTCCTCATCACCAGGTTTTCTCCATCAACAGCCGAATCATCTTTTTCCAAACCCGATTGTCTTGAAGTATTATCAGTTTTAAGGATTGGATTCATTGTAAAACTATTAGTCTTCCATTTCTCCAAACTTGATACATGAGCAGATAAACTGCTCATCTGTTTCGATAATTGTGTGAGACTATCATCTTATTGTATGTGAATCTCCCTTTATAGTCTCTGCCACTTCTAGTCGACACAGATGCTGAAACCTAGGCTTTGATACCAACTTGATACAGGACCTATTAAGAGAAGGGATAAGTCACAACAATAGGGATAACAAGTAACTGTTGGTTTAGAATAGAGAAGAAGATTGTTTGGTTGAGTAATAAGTTATGAGAAATAATAGGAAACTATAGACCAGATATTTTATAAAGCAAATGGGCAACTAATATATTAGCCATTGATAGTAGAATGGTATGGAACTAATTGGAACATAAAATAATTAAGTAGGAAATGGGTTGAGAGATTGGGAAAATCGGGTATAAGGGCCTGAGCAGAATTTTTAGATTAATAATACAAAATTAGAATTTAGGGATGAAGGTAGTAGAAATTCAGCATATAATAAAATAAGATGAATATAAATTGAAGAAGATGGGAAGGACAAGCCTAATGGAGTCAGCACCTACAAGCTCTTGAAAGTACTAATATGTTCTAAGAAGGGGAGATTTGGAGTTTGTACCTAATTGATATGCCGGAGCATCAACTGTCCATATTTTATAGATTAAACTCTAAATTTATAATTAAAATAAAACTCTAAATAGATGATTTTGTGATACACTATCATTATTTTGGCTATAACTTTTCCAAGTCACATCAGATTCTCAAGATTATTTGCTGGAAAGGTAATTGATGGATCTTTCAAATAACCCCAAAATGAGTCAAAAGTGTAACACAAAATTGTGCCTAAAGAAAAGTGATTGGAAATACAATTTCATTTTCCCAAAACCTATGCTACTACAATACTCCTAAACCAACTTATATTGATTACAAGTTATACAACTAACCCGGAATAAATATCAAGCAGCCTAAATTAACATCTAGTTTGAAACAATTTTTAAAGGCCAAAAATATCCAGTATTCCCTTGCAACACCAGCATAGGAGATCTTGAAAGTTCAAAATCATAAAGGATTCTAGCTTTTAGCCACAGGGTGTAAATACTTCCTTTGGATTGACCAGCTGCTTCAGTGGACTTCAAGGACCCTCTTGCAGACTGCCCCTGGAACTCTTGCACTTTTATTTGGAATTATCTTCTTGGATTTGCTCTGATTCCTATCAGGAACTTTCAAGCAATGCGATTCTTGAGATGGCAAACTTGTAAACAACCATTTTATTTTTTTTACAAATTCAGCATTTTGGTTGATCCTTGTGTGCCGGTACTGATCGAATGAAAACTACAAGTATCAAAAGGTTCCATTTTGATCTGTTACAAATTTCTTCTTAAGGGAAGGCACCAAGATTGGAAACTGACACTTCTCTCAAGATTAAGTTATCTTCAGCTGTTACCAGTGAAAATTTTACCCCACTGGTAAAAGCAGTCCTGAAACAATGCTAACACTGAGTTTGCGGATACTTACAGAAATATGGACGCGAATGCATCAGTTGCCAAAGAACTGTTCGTAGGATTAATAACTCTTTAACATAAAATATGTATAGGATTTCAGAGAACCTATCAACATAAGCTACGTTATTCAACAAGCCTACATCAATATTCCACTTGCAATTCACATACTGCAAATTGTTTATGCATCTGAGACTGTTGACCTTAACCTGATCTCAATTATATTTCAGTCGGTATTAATTAGTGGGTCAATTTAGGGCCATAGAGTTGTTTGCGTCAGTTGTAGATGTTTCTAAAACCAGCAGGATTAGATTTGCTGCAGTTGGACGTATCAAATTTCATCTCAAGGACACCGATTAGACCATCAGAGGCAGAATCCAATCTGTTTTACAGGAGCTTCTGGTGAACTTTGTACAATTGCATCCAACTAGTCACGATGTCAAGATACGAGGCTCCAACAAAGAAAGAAAGTGAGCTTTATTCTGCTTCTGACATGTATGAAATGTGAGACTCAAATTAGATGTGGAATTCGATAGGTTGATTAAGTAGTTAATAAAGAAATCTTGTACAACTATGTCTAACCAATTAGTTAATAGAGAAAGTTTGTACAAATGTGAAAGCGATTGGCTTCATTTTCCTCTCAATATGTTTGGAATCTCAAGGATCCAAGTATGAACATCAGAATCTGTGAATTTCTCTCTTCACAGATTTCTTGGAATAGTGAAGAGCGGTGTATTTAGAGAAATTTTAACTGCTTGCTACACCCACAGAATCTTTGTAGTACCATGAGTCAAGAGTTGAAAACAGTTGCTTTGGCTTCTTAATGAATGACCAACCAAACTGCCTCATCAGTTATAGCTTAGAGGAGTATTGAATCAGAAGATGGAACCATGGTTCTTTCACCTGACTGCAGTATAGGCTGAACCAGGGATGGAGGTAGACTTAAAGTTTATGGTTTCTCTGTTCTGTAATGTTTCTTAAATTATGTTATATGTTTCAATATCTTATTGTGCTCATGTTCGAAGACAACATTGTGCTCACATCTCAATCTAGAATCTACATGTGGTCAAATCTAATCACCCTTGACCATTTAACCTATTGGAGCTCTTCAGAAGCTTGTCTAAGAGTGCAAGAGACGTGTCTAAGAGTGCAAGAGATGTTTGAGATTTGTGAGTGGGTGGCGTTCTCTCCACTGATTATTTTCCGACTTCTGTTACTTTATTCTTTCCATTTTTTAGGACATGGCTACTAATTATCATGTCCAGTTAAGTAAAATAACAAAGTGCTGAAATCATTTCAAGTTTTTGGGCAACATTCTGCTAAGGTTGATGGAAAACCAGCTGTCCGTGCTTCAGATTATGTTGAAAGTGGTGGCATCCTATTGATATCTGACTTTTAGAAGCAAATCTCTTGATTTCTAGCATGTTTGTTGATTTTTTTCTCTCTTATTTTCTTCTTCAATTTACTTGCTATTTATATTTTAATAGAATTCTGATGGGCATCTAATTTTTTCTTTCGTGAAGGGGGATGAGGTTTCATTGCAGAGGGCACTGAACCTGGTTCACAACAACAGTCATGAATATGTATCTTTGCTCTTCTACGCATCTTGGTGTCCCTTCTCTAGAAGTTGTAGACCGACCTTCGCCTTTCTCTCTTCTTTGTACCCCTTCATCCGCCATTTTGCAGTTGAAGAATCTGCCATCAGGCCAAGGTTTGAAAGATACATAAGTACTAGTATTTAGATTTACATTTCGTGGGTTTTACTTGGAGAAATATCTATACTAGTGTCAGCACTGTATAGCTGAGTCTAGAACTTGAAAATGACATTAACAGATTTTTTTGGGTGGGTATTATTGCAGCATACTCTCAAGGTATGGGGTTCATGGATTCCCGACCCTTTTCCTCTTAAATTCCACAATGCGGGTGCGTTATCAAGGCTCACGGACCCTGAATTCCCTTGTTGCTTTCTACAGTGATGTTACAGGTTGGCCTTTCTCTTGGGCTTTTATTTATTTATTTATTATTTCTTTCTCGTTTTGTTTCTATAGTGTTGTTACAGGATACAGTGATGTTTGCTACTTTTTTCCTTGTGTGGTGTTCTCTTCTAGGGAAAATTAAACACTCTAGACTAGCCCAAGTTACTGCTTAACTTCTTTTATATGGGAAAAGGCTTCTTGTTCCTTTGTTTTTGAATGACCTACATACCTTTCAAAAAAAAAAAAAAGTTGCTGATCAATGGATGTGACTAGGGGAAAAGGCTCTAACATGGCTAACTGATCCAACTCGACCCACACTGAATTGTGCCTAAGGTTTGGGAATTGTAGCTTGAATTGGTAAGCTCAGGGTGGCTTGGGTTTGGATTGGCTGTCATTTTTTAGTGTTGGGCTTAGGTTGACTCTTCATTTGACCCAACTTACCCAGGTTGCATGCTCTACTTACTGGCGTTTATTATATATGACTATTGTGTGTTTATTTTTTTTTATAGTACACTGGTAGTTTGGTTTTCTTTAGTAATTTGCATTAGCAACCAATACTGCTTATCCCATGTAAAAGTCATGTACCCACTAACTCTTTTCCTGGTTAACCAATGGTCTATTTTAAGAATGCTCAACTGTTTTTGTGTGCACTTTCATATTATTTTTCATTGGAATCTTAATTGGGGATGTGCTTGGTTGTAGGCATCAAGCTTGCATCACGGGATAGAACATCCTTGGAGAAAAATGTGAATCCATCAGATAGTTCAAAACTAGATGACATTGAGCAGGAAAGCTGTCCATTTTCTTGGGCAAGATCTCCAGAGCATTTGCTTCGGCAGGAGACATATCTGGCACTGGCCACCATATTCGTGCTTCTGAGGTTGATGTACTTCCTTCTCCCAACATTGTTGGCATGTGCTCGATATACTTGGAGAAGGCACATTCAGAATGCAAGCTTGGTGAGCTTGTGCAAGCATCCTTTTGTGTACCTATATCAAGCAGTGCAGGCGTTCAATGTGCTGAAGGAGCCTTGCAAGAGGAGTAATTTGCAGGGAGGAGCAAGGAATGCCAGCATGTGGGCTTCCAAGTCTCTGGCCTCAGTTTCTATAGGTGATGCTAGCTCTAGTAGGGGGTACTCTGGGAATGAAAGGCGATGAGAATTCCTGACCTTCGGATGGTAGGATAGAAATGGTTTAAGGCTCCTACAAATGGGTTTGACTTTGGCTTCTGCAATGTTGATGGGGTTTTCTTATTCCAGGGTGGGGATTGAGGGACCCTTTTGTTGGGTTCAAATTTGGTTGGGTGCTCAAGCTGGGTCTTCTCTGTGTTGAAGGTGAGGGTCCTGTATCTGGCTATTTGTGGTGACTAGGTTTCTCACATCTGTTTATATGATTCTGATTCTATTTATAAATAGGATAGATGGAAAATACCTTTGCTGTATCGATACTTTTTTTGCTTTGACTCTATTTCCCAAATCATGGTTTCAGATGGATTTGTGAAGTAAATCCATTCAATGTTAATAGGTCCTTTCTGTTCTTCCAAATCATGGTTTCAGATGGATTTGTGAAGTAAATTGATTCAATGTTAATAAGTCCTTTCTGTTCTGCCAATTTTCTCTTAGATGCAGAATAGGTTCTCTCACGATTCCCTCTTTTCCTCGTACCACCCAAAAATTTACTTGGCCCAAGATATTTGTTAGGAACAAGAATATGAGTGGAGTTTTCTGCAGGATCAATGGGTCGTCTGGCAATTGATTTCAAATTTTGGCTGACGTCCTGAAACCATACTTTTTTAGCTTTGCCTGTTATTTTGCGAAAGCTTACTCATGGGAGAACTTGATTTCTATTTGTGTCTACTATATTAATATTAAAGTTTGTGTACTTAGTTCCTTAATGCTTCAGTTCTGATCTTTACCCGCATCTTTTCCCAATCTTCTGAACTGTAATATTGAAGCTAGTTGCGGCTAGGAGCTCAAATTATCGATTTCTTGTTGGAAACTCATTGCCAACGATTGATTGAGCCAGGAATGAGTGCTCTTGGTCATTGACTCAGTCCCTGGAGACGATGTCTTTTTATTGCTTTGGTTACGTACCTCAGAACGAAGTGAGTTTTGCTGTTTAGCTCTGACCGGTCGTCTACTACTGAGCTTTGCCAGCCATGGGCTGGAAATCGTAAAAGATTGCTTGTTAAGTAACAGCCCATCCATTGGGCTGTTCCCCCCAAATACATGGATCATCGTCTTCATTGCAAAGGCCACCCGTGATGGGAAAAATACTCATCCTGATTGATCCTCCCTGGATTATCTCATCCACAGCCATAGTATCTTTTTTATTTTTTATTTTATTTCTTCTTGATGCTTGGGTTTTGTGAAGCAAGATCCAGGAATAGCCCGGATTTTCTGCAACGGCCTCTGTGCAAGAAAATGTGCAGCGGATCCTAATTAAGCTGGGAGTCTCCTGAGTAGGGTTGGTACAACGTTGTTGCATTATCATTGCATACGAGGAACGATGCATTTTCTACCAGTGGACTCTAAAATCATCCACAAGGCTCTCTTTGGCAGTTGGTGTAGTCTCTGATGAGGTTCTATAACAATCTTCTCCAGCCTATGTATCAAAATAGAACACCAAGCACACAAAGTAGCAAGTAGAAACAAGATGCTTAGAGCATTTGCATCCGGTTCTTAAAAATAGCTTTTTCTCTAAAGTAGACAGTAAAAAAGGTGAAAATCACTAAAAAGTGCTTTACATCCTGTTATGTACTTTTGAACAAAATATACAGATTGCTACAGTCACTTTGCAAGTGACTGTAGCATTAAGTATTTCTTAAAACTATTTTTTTATTCTCTTTTTCGTTGAAAATATCAAGACAGGTTAATATCTCTAAAAGTTATTTAAAAAATAATATTTAAACAGATTGCCCTTTAAGATAGAGAATGAGATGTATGGCCTATTAGAAAAAAAGGTTATTTAAAATAGAAAAAGTAACCATTTTAAGGGGCAAAATAGATAAAATATGTATAAC
Organism: Platanus orientalis; assembly: GCA_025762735.1. Lineage (NCBI taxonomy): Eukaryota > Viridiplantae > Streptophyta > Magnoliopsida > Proteales > Platanaceae > Platanus > Platanus orientalis. The sequence continues at coordinate 21,517,341 of JAOXJP010000001.1, forward strand.
CCTATGTGAATGCTCTTATAGACCATAGGCTGACATGTGATGGTTTTTTGAATTTGGTGCCACTTTTAAATCACTTTGGATTTTGTGCAACCCTTGGCGAACGAACAAGATCTGCCTGGCATCAAGGGTGGACACATCAGCACCAAAAAAGTGTTTTACACTTTTTGGGGGGTGCTTTTCACTTTTTAGTGCTCATGTGTCTGTCCTTGATGCCAAACAGACCTTATTCATTCATTAAGGCGTTGTGCCAAATCTTGAGGACTTTTAAATAGGGACTCACATCACCTGCGACAGTGAATAAATGAGCCAAGACACAAATGGGAGGTGGGGCTGCAAAAAATGTATGAGACCCACCTCCACCTGCAAAAAGTGCATGGATCCACCCCCTTTTGTGTCTAGGTTCAAGGCGGCTCATTTATTCACCGTCACAGTGATACGAGTTCAATAGCAAATGCTCATTTGAACAATTTTTTATTTTTCTTATTATGGTTTTAACCCTATAAACGCTATTTTTATGGGTACCTATTTTTTTCATTTAAAAAACTCTTTTTACAGTTTTAACCTTATACACCTCACCTTTTATGTGTGGGAATAGGGGAGGGGAAGAAAATTTGAGTATAGCATATCTTTTCCCAAAAAAAGTGTAAATGACTTAGACAAAAGGTATGCCTACAAATCTCTTCATGACGAAGAAATTCCCACTAAGCGTTGTTACAATTCCAAGTGAAGTGGGAACATCAGTGTATTTTAGTTTTTTAGTCACCTGGTGAAAGAACAAAAACTTCAGAAAATAGGGTCACTAGCACTCTTATCTTTAAGAGCCAGTGATCATGGAGCAAGGTGGGTCATTGATATACTCAGGTTTTGGTTCATACTTAAAAGAGTAAATCCAATCCCTTCAAATCGAAGTCACTCTCTTAATTGAAACTGTGGCATGGAGCAAGGTGGGTCATTGATATACTCAGGTTTATGGGATCATATTCCATAGGGTATTGCACGGAACAGAATATCAAGCAAACACTATGGGCCATGCCCACAGCAAATCCAAGGTTCTCTGCCCAACCCAAAACATATCTGAAGGGGTGAAGAATATATTCAAGCGGGACCCACCATTTCCCAACCCAAAAATGCCCAAACAAAAGTTAACCAGTCACCAACCATGCCAAGATGACAAGTATCAACTCTTCTCTTCTCCAAGTCCAACAGAGGAGAGAGCTTAGAGAAAGAGATTTCCAAGGTGAGAATTAAGTTATCAACCATGAAACATCGTCCTTATTTTACTGTCCTTCTCCTGCACCTCCTCATCATACTGCTTCACCCCCGGCGCACGTTAGCCTTACAACCCTCCTGCCAGGACAAGTGCGGTTCCTTCCCCGTCAAATACCCTCTCGGCACCGGCTACGGCTGCGGTTCCCCTCGCTTCCACCCCCACGTGTCCTGCTCCCCCGCCGGAGACAAGCTCCTCTTCACAACCCACACCGGTTCCTACCCCATTACCTCCATATCCTACGCCACCTCCACCCTAACCATCACCCCACCCTACATGTCCACCTGCTCCTCCATGCAATCTTCTCCAAACTTCGGCCTCGACTGGCCCAGCCCATTCCAGCTCGGTCCATCCATCTTCCTCCTCCTATCCTGTGCACCCCCAACGTCATCCCTCACCGTCAAAGGTACCTCCATCTGCGACTCCACGTACGCCTACCTCTGCGCGTCCATGTACACCTGCCCTGCAGTTGTCTCTCTTGGCTTGTCTCTGTTCGCACCCACCAACACCTGCTGCGTTTACTCGCCCTCGAATCTTAACACCAAGGGGGATCTGGACCTGCAGGCGCTAAGATGCGCAGGCTATGCGTCGGTGGTGGCGCTTGGGGATTTCCCGACGGACCCGAGCCTGTGGGAGTACGGCGTGACGCTCAAGTATAACGAGGTGGGGTCTTTGGATACTTACAGTATCGCGGCGAGTTGCGAAGCGTGCGAGAAGAGTGATGGGGTTTGTGGGTATGCTCCGCCGCGGAACAACTTTGTATGCGTGTGTAAGAACGGCTTCAATAGTAGTGTGGACTGCTTCGATCAGGTGGCGTTTTGGAGCTCGGTTTCCATGGGCACAAAAACCAGTATGATTTGTTTACCTGTTACTATTTTTCTTTTTTGTTTTTTGTTTTTTTGGTAAAGGATCTCCTACACCCAAATTTGTATGTTCTCCAGTGTCCCCATACCACAGGCTGACATGCAATTTTTTAAAATTGACGCCTTCCAGGAGCACCATTCGCTTCCGGTGTGGGCCCCATGAAAAAATTGCATGGGACCCACACTTCCAATGAGGGAAGGGGGGGGGGGGTTGGGTGGGTACGATGGTGCTTCCGGGTAAGGGTGACAAATTGTGTTTGTGTCATGTCAAGATATGGGTATATGATTATATGGCTCAACCCGGTTTGATACATTTATTAATAGTGTTAAAGTGGGTCAATCTGCTTTGATCCAAAACACATTTATAAGCAACCCTAACCCACTTATTTCGTGTCAGGTTCTCTTGTTATGTGGTAATTCATGTTAGAAGGTCAGATTCATGTCGTGTCAGGTTAAGGGTATAAGAGTATATGGGTAAACCTGAACTTGATACATTTATTAATCATGTTAAATCAAAATGGGTCAACCCTCTTTGACCCAAAACATGTTTACAGTAGTCAACCCTAACCTGCTTATTTATTGTTGGGTTTGGGTCCTAACCCGCTTATTTATTGTTGGGTTTGGGTTCATGGGTTGTGTCAAACATTGCCACCCCTACTTCCGGTGTAAGGATCTGCCCCCCTACTTTTTCATTTGAAATTGGTTCTTACAGTTTTAACCTTATACAGTCCATTCTTTGTATGTGGGGACAGACAAATTGGGTGTAGGAGATGCTTTTCCTTTTCGATTTTGTTTGAAGAATTTATTTTTCCCTTTTTTCTTATTTATTTACAATTTTGTTTTGCTAGAAAAGATACGCATGCATGCATGATACTTAATAGATAAGCATCTGATGCTTAAGCGTTTTCATGGCTTAAAGAATTTTATGTCTCACCATCATCATCACTTTCATGGAGCATGATTGGTTTTGATGATATTTGAAGGGAAGTTTTATTTGCAGGAAGAGTTTGGTTGGGCTGGTTGGTTGTCCTCAGTTTCTTAACAGTGGCGTGAGAATGAAAAGGGCATGGATTCTTCTTTTCCCTTCGTCTTCTTTCTTCTTTTTTCTTTCTTTATTTGTCTTTTTTCGTTCTTTTTTAATGAGTGAGGTTCCTTTTCCAAAGAACTTTGTAGCTAGCTAGCTAATGATGTGGAAAGAAGAAGAAAGAAGAAATTCATGTAATGCCATATAAGATCCAAATAAAAATGAGAAGAAAAAGTTGTAAAAGTTCAAATTTTATGAAAGGTAGCTCAATGAATTGGTTTATACTGGATGCCTATCTACCCACTTAATTCCCTACAAAAAGAAAGAAAGAAAGAAAAAAAAAAACCCGCTTAACTTGGGTGGATGTCCTCGACCAGGAATAAATGCTAATAGTTGCAAACTTTTCATCGCTACGAACTTTAACCTGACCTGGGAAGAGGTTGGGTTAGGATGTCGTGGGGAGTTTGGTTGAAAGTTTTTTAATATTTGTCTGCAGAATGATTCTGTGTTGAGTGGTCCATGTAGGCATGCCATTGATTGACACATAATGTGTTTTTGAATTTGGTGTCTCTTTTTTACACCTGAACACTTTTTTGAACCCCCAATACGTCATTATGTGTCACCTTATAAATCACCTCAAACACTACAGACACTTTGTCATAACAGAACATTTTCTTCTTCTGTGTATATGTCATGCTATAAACAATCTTCACATCATTGTATTTTAACAATTGTAAAGGAACAGAATCAATCTTGTGACAGGCAGCACTCATGATCCTCTGTGGTCATTAACTGTGGTAATGTGTGGCGCACAATCACAGTGACACATGTTTAATAATTTTGATTGTTACATGGTTGTTCTAAATTTTTTTTACCTTATGTCACGGTATAAGATTTTATCACAGTTTAACAAGCCATAGTGTCCATCCTCGACAGACAGACAAGAGAGGAAGCAAAAGAAGCATCAAGAAAAATATAAAAATAGAAGGGAGAGGGAAACATATAGCAATTTTTTTTTTCTAAAAATTGTCTTGGGAGTTATTATCTTCTCTAGATTTTTAAAGTTCAATTAATGTTTAGCAAATTTCATTGGTCAATGCTATATTTGGTTTATATTTGAAAATTCAAAATAAAATCTTATGGCCATTTAACATGTGGGTTAACTTTACTTTGACTTAAGCTCAAAATGTGTTTTATAAATTTATTGGAAAGAAGTTTGAATTTGAAGGAATTCATTTAACATTTTGTGGTTTTTCCTAAACCCAAATCAAATCTATTCAAAAGTTCTTTCTTCTTAAAAGTTTAGTCCTATATCGGAAGTAAAAAACTTTCAACTTCATCTTATAAGTAAATGCTAGAACTTAAAAAGTAATAAGGTTGAATAAAAGAGGAGAAGTTGGAGGTTGTTTGTTTGCATCACGTGCATATATCGAACCAAACCGAACTGAACCAAATCATGACGTGGTTTGTGTAATTATTATTTTGTAACTAATCTATTTTATTTTTATTTATTAATTTTATTTAAAAACCTTAAAGTTATATATAACATTCACTAATGCATAATGGCTAAGAATCCATACACTTTAAGTATGCCAGTGGGTATGGATTTAACACTAATTCAATATTAATTAGTATTAATTATATTATTTAATATGGACATCTTAACTTGGTAAGATATCAATTGTTGGGTGCCCTTATCTCTTTAAAATTAAAACCTTAACAAGCAAAAGACACAAAAATATAATCATCTTCTTCCTCGTTATGTTTTTTGTTTTTATCGATTTTTTAATTCTATTTAAGAGTTCTGAGCTGTTCATCTTGTTTCTTTGTTTGACTATATGGGTCTTAGTAGAGTGGAGTGGGTGTCCCTAGAGGTGATTGCTAAACTAGCTTTTTGTATATTGAGTAGCTGGCGGATATCAATTTAATGGTAGCATTCTATACGTACTTAATCACCAACCGATAAATTATTTTTAATTTGTTTAATTTGTAGATAGTTATTTTATATACTGTTAGATTGCATTTGCTGCCCGGATACATACTAGAAAATTTGTGAGTTGATACTCATAGTTTATTGTCACTAAAAATTATGTGAGAACGAATCTTGTGAGAACTGTGAAAACAACATCAGGGTATGGACACATCAGCACCAAAAAGTGATAAGTGCCCCCCAAAAAGTGCAAATCACTTTATGGTACTGATGCGTCAGCCCCTCTGATGCCGTTTTCACGGTTCTCACGAGATTCGTTCTCACATATCCAAGTTGATTCATTAGATGTACATGCACTTTACAAATTCTCATTTGTTACTATTGAGAAAATTTGTCATCATATACTTTTATTGGGATATTGAATTATATAACTGTTTGAAGAACTTATGATTCAATAATCCATTGTTAGGGCAAATATAAATATTAATGTTTATGGTCAACATGTGTTTATCTAAAAAAAATCAATAAACTGAATTTCACCTTTTCAGTTTTGTTTATTTTTTCACCACGTGTCAACCACTGAAATTTGCTACATGCTTAAATAATCTGGAGAGGATCACGGGATTGTCTTGGTGGAAAAAGTACAACCTTTCAATTTAATTATATGAGATTGTAACATGAACATAACCTGAAACTCAACAAATCATAACAAACCCGCCCTATCAGGATACCAATCCATTTTACTTGAGCAATAGAAGCAGGAGCCCGGGTACAACTTAAGATGGGATTTGTTACAACATTCATTTTGGCAAATCTGCTACAAAACCAACAGGATGTGACATGCAACATTAACAAGGGGTATTTTTGTAAATATACCTGGTGAATAACTACATGGATATCCTCCATTACTCCCGTATATATTAACCGAAATTCCTCTTGTTAAAATATGTCGCATCCTAGTTGTTACTGTAAAGTCTTTGATGCAGGACCATTCTTTACATCCTAGTCTCCCTTACCCATCCTAAGGAGTCGGAAGTTTTATTTGCTTTGAAAAAATAATAAATAAAATAAAAGGACGCGAATCTGGTTCTTTACATCATTCTAGTTGGTAGAATAAAGGGGAATGGAGAAGGTCCACGCTGATTGGACTTGCCGATTCCAATCAGTGCTCTAAATCTTTCCTTTTTTTTTTTTTTTTTCAGCCATTGCAGATGAGAGAGAGAGAGAGAGACCCACGATGTGTCTCGTCTCACGACATCTCACAAAGAGGGTCGTCGCAGGTGATGTGAACA
>JAOXJP010000001.1:21533691-21551772 GCA_025762735.1 Platanus orientalis
TTCAAATGAAATAGACTCAAATGGAGTCTTAGATTTAGTCTCTAGAAGCTAAATGAAGTAAGAAATTGCAAAAAAAAGAAGATTTTTGAGGTTTTTGGTGAATTGCGATACGGGGGTGATTATCTGCGAGACGCGGCACGCGATATTCCCCCGTATCGCGATACTCAAGCTATTTTAAGCAAAAAAAGGCCATTTTGGACATGTTATCGCGAGACGCATGTGCGATACGCGATACGGCTCGCGATAACCTGTCCAGATCACGATATTTCATTGTACATGGGTGTATCGTGTCGCACACCTATGATACCGGTACGTCTCGCGCTATACAGCCCGTATCGCGCGAGATTTTGAACTATGCACTTGATTATTACTACATCTATGCTTAATTTCATCTTTGAAAAATATTCCACAGATGTTGTCTATACAAGTCATGGCATGGATTATATTGACCTATTTCTAAAATTTAGTCTTGATTAATGATTAGCAGACTGTTTTAAGGTTTTTTTTTTTACTTTCTTTCAGTTGGTATGAATTTCAATGGTCTTCTATCATTTCTAGTATCTTATCTTAACAGATAGTGTTTACTTATGCTAATGCAGAGATTAAACCTGGGGAGCCGGTGTTAGATTGGCCCACAAGAAAGAGAGTTGCTTTAGGCACAGCTCGTGGATTGGAGTACCTTCATGAACATTGCAATCCCAAGATTATTCATCGTGATGTTAAGGCTGCTAATGTATTACTAGATGAAGACTTTGAAGCAGTTGTTGGTGACTTTGGCCTGGCAAAGTTAGTGGATGTAAGGAAGACTAATGTGACAACTCAAGTTCGTGGCACCATGGGCCACATAGCACCTGAATACTTGTCCACTGGAAGGTCATCAGGGAGAACCGATGTTTTTGGTTATGGGATTATGCTTCTAGAACTTGTAACAGGACAGCGTGCAATTGATTTTTCACGATTAGAAGAAGAAGATGATGTCTTATTGCTTGATCATGTGAGATTACTCTTAACTTAATAAGCAACTATCATTTCTTGGTATTTAGATTGCTAATTTCTTTATCTAGGATTAGTAGTATGGTTTGGCTAAGTCTTGTGTCAATACATGTAATTGGAACTTTGGATGCTAAAGGTACATCTTTTGAGCTACATTACATTACAAGGGTTGACAATGGAGAAAATACATGTCCATTTGTTTTAATAGCATTGAAAGCATTGCCATTTACAAACATGAGATGCTTCAACCTCAATGCTTCCACTTAGCATTGAAAGCATTGTCAGTGATTCATTTGTGCTCATGGTAAATATTTAAATTCTTTAAGACATAATCATATATAATTTATTTAGCCCTTGCCTTTACTGATTGCTTTCTTATGTTCTGCTCTGGTGAAGGTTAAGAAGCTGGAACGGGAGAAACGATTACATGCTATTGTAGACCGCAACCTAAATTGCAATTATGACAGACAAGAGGTGGAGATGATGATTCAAGTTGCATTGCTGTGTACTCAAGCATCACCCGAGGACCGTCCAACCATGTCAGAGGTAGTACGGATGCTTGAAGGAGAAGGGCTGGCTGAGAGGTGGGAAGAGTGGCAACAGGTTGAAGTTAATCGTAGACAAGAATACGAGAGGCTACAGAGGAGATTCGACTGGGGAGAAGACACGATTTACAACCAGGAAGCCATTGAATTATCCGGTGGAAGATGAGGGAGTGAATAAATCAGACCCATTTTTGTTTAAATTAGATGTATTTTATGGTGGGTTGGCCTTGAGGTATGGAAGGGTAAAGCCATATGATGTGTCATGGACTCGAGGTGGAGGCCGTATGCTGTTTCATGCTTGCACATAAGCTTTTTACTACAAGGGTTGTCACCCACTTTGATTTCAAGAATCCTACACCATACTAAGAATTGTTGTGATTGTTCGGAGAATTTAATCCAATATATGGTATTTTGTTGCCATGCAGTGCAAGTAGAGAAGTGGTCAGGTGATGGATACATAATGATGGTACCAAAGCTCATGCACCAATTCTGCATTTCTGTCTTGAACTTTGAGCTTGTGGCTTGGTTCCAAGTTACAGTCCGAATGTGAAAGAAATTCAGGTATCAATTTTTGTAAGGAAAGTAAGAATAGCCAAAGTGGTATGCCCCTAATTGGATAAGTGGCTAGGACCCTGTCAATGTAATCTCTGCTTATTCTATCTGCCAGCGAGAAGATGTGATTATTTCCTATATAGGCTGGTGGTGTTAGAGGGATTAACCAGAGCACCCATGTGTTAACTTCATTCCATTGGAAAATGAAAGTCGCGTCTAAGTAATGAGAAGGATCATGTTGACAAGAGGGATTGAGACCATCGGTTCCCTTATAATTCTGGGACTACAGTAGCTTAAAGCATTCAATGAGGGTGCCCTCTCATGAGATGTTGCTTTTTTAATGTAAGATTGGAATCATTGTAGTCCATACCTTACCTTTTGACATGAATGCAGGACAGCACCTCATGTGAGGCACCCTCATTATGAGCACACAGGTGTTGTTGAGACTCAAAACTCCAATGACCATTAATGGAGAAACCAAATTCAGCGTGTCAATTCACTCCAGAGAGCTCAAGGAACAAACAGGTTTTAGTCTACCAAAGAAGTGGAAGGCCGTTTAGGTTTGCAAAAGGGTGGACTCCAAGCTGCAATGCCTACCAACAGCAGTTGACAATTACTAAAACACCCTCCTATGCATTTGTGTGTTAACATAACTCGTTTTTGCAGTTTGGTTTCGCAGTGCATGACTAATAAATAATTATTTTGAAAGTTTCTAATATATTGTTAGTTATTAAAATAAAATATCAATATATAATAAGCCTGACCAAAACAGAATATATAGAATGCAATTTTTGTAAAAAAAAAAAAAAAAAAAGGGAGGGGAAAGATTTCATAGGATGATTGTATATTAACTATGCTTTATAAAGCAAAATACTGGCCAATCAAGAAACAACATATACATAGAATGAATGTCGCCAAGATAAAGACGTTGAGAAAGATAACTAGCAATCCTAGAAATGATGGAATTATAATATGATGCAATTGTGGAAGCCTTAAGGGTGGCACTAATAGGTGATGAGAAGAGAAAATGTTAATTGAAATGATTTGGTCATAAATGAGGAAAACAAAAGTCTACACCAATGAGGAGTGAAGCAGTTCAAATTAAAGGGGTTAAAAGAACACAAGAATGCCAAAATTGTTTTGAATTGCAGTGAGGAAAGACATGAGTACTTGTGTCACCTCAAGTAGTTGAGAGAAGGCTTTATTGAGTTGAATTGAGCATCTACTATATCAATGACATTAATGTTCAACTGTATACTTGGCATATCATATATATACTATGTACCCTTTGTATCAATGCGAAGCCTTTACTAGTCTTCATGACAATTAACCTCATTACAAGGTCTCTTCTTAGTCTCTTTCTTATGGTATAAAAGACTACTTTGGTTAATGAAAAATATATAGAAAATTTAATACTTGATAGCTCTTAACAATTAATAATTTTCTGCATTTCCCAATAATTATTAGAGAATCAACCATACTTTCAATCTTCTCTCTCTATGTTATGATTATGGAACCCAATTTGACATTAAAATCAAAAGAATTCAGTGCAAAACAAAACTCTGTACAGAGCTAAATAATTTCTTGGAGATAACAAGCCTTTATCCTCCATCTATAGCAGATTGCAGTTTCTTTCTGCCAATAAGCTTTCATAACCTATAATTTTTTAAATGTAAACATTGGTTTATCTTTCAATTCAAAGTGTAAAGAAACAGTATGTAGCGTTAATAGAAGCAACGGTTTTAGCCCACCCTTGTAACTTTGTCTTCATTAGCTGTTCGTCGCCGACAGCGAGCAACTTATCATCTTTTCTCTCTTTATCCTTGCTCCAACCTTGCTCAACAGAAAGATGCAGTGATGGCAGCTCCAAGTTCCCGCGCTGCCACTCTTCAAGGTCAATGCCGCATTCCATGTAGTCGGCACCCGCCATTGCTAGAGCTTCAATTGACATGACTCCAAATAAAGTAGTATTTGGCTTGGCTTCAGAAAACTTCTCTATGAAACTTGATACCGAAGATGCCTACAGAAGGGTTTTCATTTATACTATCAGTTACCAAGCCTCTCCTGTTCTCCAGTTCTCTATGGGCCACCAGGGATACGGGTCGCACATGAGCAAAGTATTTATATATTGTTATGCCCGTGACGCTTCATCTCTCTCTCTCTCTCTCTCTCTCTCTCTCTCTCTCTCTCGCTCTCTCTCCTTATTATAACCCAATAACAGAGTGATTTCTCTTTCTTAACTGTGAATTCCCGCTTCCATGACAAATATGGTTTGTTTGGAAACAAATGTTCTAGATTTTGTATGTCCCACCGTGTCCTCACACCATAGACTGACAAGTGAGCAAATATAGTATCAGGATTTTGTATATCCTACCATGTTTTGGACACTGACACGTGGTGGTTTTTTGCATTTGGTGCTTCTTTTAAATATGGTGCAAATATTCTTTAAAACATTTTTTTTATGGTTTTAACTCTATTCATCCTATTTTTATGGTGAATGGATAAAAAATGCTCACTTTAACGAATGCTAACCACTGCTTGTTGTCAGGTGGTGGGCACATCAGCACCGAAAAGTGAAAATCACTTTTCAATGCTGATGTATTTGACCCTGACAAAAAGCAGTGATGAGCGTTTGTTGAAGGAAGCGCTCATAAACCGATCCCATTTTTATGGTACCTGTTTTTTTCATTTGAAAACTGAAGTTAAACATTTTTATCGTAATGCACTGAAGCTTCGTGTCCAAAACATGGTAGGCATGCAAAATACTGGACACTACATTTGTTTCCTTTTTGAACTTGGTGCCTTTGTACCTACTATTTCAGGAAAAAATTATATGCAAATGAATTTTGTGCAAACGGTGCTAGGGTGCAGACACATCAGAGCCGAAAAGTGATTAGCACCCCCCAAATATGTAAACCACTTTCAGTGCTGATGCAATAGCACCTTGGTACCGTTTGCACCCAAAGTTGATTTCCTGTAGCAGTTTTACTGTAGTGAGATCATAGCACCAGGACACTGGGTGACACGTGGACACAACGTGAAAAACATCCAACAGTAATTCACTTTTTGTGGTGGTTCGCTTTTTCCACCCACATGTCACTCTGCGCCCTAGTGCTTCAGTCTCACTACAGTTAAACCACTACAGTAAATCCACTTTGGTTTGCACCTGTTTGCACGAAACTCATTTGTACCCAATCCCAGCCATACTTTTTCATCAAAAATTGTTTCACAGTTTTAACCCTAAACACCCACCCTTTGTGTGTAAAACACTGTGAAACATACAAAATCCTAGACGGAATTCCCAATTTGATTTTGGTGGCTCGAAGTTAGTTGATACAAATCGTATCAAAAAAAGAAAAGAAAAGAAAAGTTAGTTGAGATGACCGTTGCTTGTGTCAAGTTACACGTCATAGATAAGATTTGGCAATTCGTCAGCACACTCTGGACACATTGCATTGTTCTTACGAAACCCGTGAAAACTGAAACTCTTAAAAAACACAAGAAGTTTGGGTTCCATAACCTAAGAAGAAGTAATTACCAAAAAAAAAACAAACCTAAGATGATGCCAAATATCTAGCACATGTGATCACCCAACCGAACCATCTTGGATTGGCCATGGCCGAAATTTCCTTCCAATGATCTTGACTGTTCCATGGACTTCTGAAATGAAAACAGCGCCAGGGGGCTGACGGAGCAGCACCAAAAAGTGATTTACACTTTTTTTTTTGGAGGGTGGTGATTTTCGCTTTTCGGCACTGATGTGTCTGCACCCTGGTGCCGTTTTCACAGTTCTCATGAAATTTATTCTCACCTAATTTTTTCCCATTTCAGAGGGGTATTGATGTGCATGTTGCACGCATTGCAACATGATCATCTTATCTAAACCTTTTAAATGTTCAAGATAGACCAAAATTTGATGCCGTTTGGAGTCATAATGATCTCATCAATGAATCATGCCCACATAATTTAGTGTTCAATCCTCCATTTTCTCTTCACCTCATCGTATGCCTTCCCACATTTGGTCTGCCTGCTTATGCTCCTCTTAACGTAGATATTGGTAGGTACAAACCTTTCAGACCATTAAAATATATATATGTTAAATATTAACTCTAACCTCTCATATCACCTTAGGGTTTTAGGAAAATTTAAGATGGTATCAAGGCAGATTTTAAGTTGTGATTTTGTTCAAAGCATTCCATACGCGTGGACGTGATTACTCCCTTGGGTCTCGCACTTATTTTTCCCTTGCAATGTCAGAATGTGCATGACGTAAGCAGAAGTATATTCCTCCTGAGGGGAGTATTAAAATTTATGTTACGATCTCCAATAACCTCAGGGTTTTAAGAGAAAGGTGCCGAAAGGTGGCACACACACACACACACACACATATATATGTGTGTGTGTGTGTGGGTGTAGACGTTTATAAATAAAAAATCTATACGAAGACAGTTGATGTGGGCAGCCAAATGGCCATTGATGCATACAATTGGAATGCCGAAAGACCACCCATTGGGATTTGATATATACATTATTCAAAACAATCCTAGCATTTAATAACAGCCTTCGTTCCAATGGTAGTAGTGTTTTAAAGGCAATCAAGGAGCACAAAATGCATCCTTGGAAGATGACAATGATTTTGACGAGATGATATGTTTTTTAATTTTTTTATGTAATATTGAACACACAAACATCATATATTAAGAACATAAAGGCTGCTTACGAGCAGCAACATCAAAAGAGAGATCGGATTCCAACCATAGTGGAGGGTTTGGAGACCATTCCACACATTTGGCGGGAGGGGGGGCGGAATTTTGCTAAAACAAAACAATCATGGATAAGGCCACAGACATCCCAAGAAGTCCCCGAATGATCCAAAAAAATAGAAATGACGTCAAGTGAATCTCCCTCCAAAATCAAACAATTAAGATCCAATTTGTGGGTTGTAGAAAGCGCCAAACAAGCAGCCAAGTATTCTGCAACAAAAGCCGATTCAGTGCAGCTGCCATCCTGTGAAGCATAAACGAAGTCTTCTTTCCAATTACGGATAACAACCCTTGTGCCAAATGAATGAGAAGACGCACAAAACGCTCCATCAAAATTAACTTTGAAATTTTTTTCATCCAATGGTCTTCGACAAAGTTGATCAATCCTCACATCTGGATATAAAAAAAGATGGCTATCATTGAGAGACTCCTTAGAAGAAAGCAATAAGTTATACTAGAGGAAAGGAAGAGGCACAACAAGAAATTTTGTTTTGTGCCGACACTTTTTATCGGTGAAGGTGAACAACATTAAGATCAAGAGGAATATATATATATATATATATATATATATATATATATATATATATATACTACACAAGTATTTTGTCACTTCACGTAGACTTTTCAGTCCACTTAATCCAATAATCTGAGGGATGGATTGCTTTATCTGTGGGACGACATTCGAATGAGAATGATTCATCCGTGAAATAAAGCTCACAACGTGGACTATTAACTTAGGCATTAAATATATTATTTTTATTATATTTACCAATAGCAACAAATGCAAACAAGTGATGAAGTTTGAAAACATTTGAAATAGTCAAATAAATATATAAGTATCCGTTGAGTGGGTTTTCCATGAAACCATCTTAGGGAATATATGCTCAGAAGGTAACATGTTTCAACCACAACTTTGAAATTCAACAAAGTTTCATCCATGAATAAAATCTCAAAATTTTATCCGTAGAATAATTGCAGAGCATTAACTCAACACGCTTAGTGAAAATTTTTATCCGTGACAATAATTATAGTTTTGCCAACAACTAAGTATTTTTCATGTAAATGTAACCAACCATCCCAAAATCCAGAAGGTGTCATTTTTGCACTTCTTAAAGGTAATCGAGATGTCCTATAATTGTGCAGGGGAACACAACAAAGCTAACTCTGAGATACAATCCAGTTCGAAGATAACTCTTGTCTTTCTACAATCTTGCACAAACCAGCAAAGACGAAAGCAATTTTTAGTGCATCTGTCCATTAAGTTTGAGTATATTGTGAGGAGTTTATCGCTCAACTACGAACCACGAGCTAAACATGGGAGCGAAATCACACGAGACGTGAGCTTGGAACTCAATCACAATCCAAATGGAACTTCAATAAGAGGAATCTGTTGACTAGAGAATTATGTGGTTAAACCACTACCGTAAAACCAAAAAGGTGTGTGTGTGTGTGAATGAGAGAGAGAGAGAGAGAGAGAGAGAGAGAGAGAGAGAGAGAGAGAGAGAGAGAGATGTTGTAGACTTTTAATGCCAATAACCCATCTTGTTCTCTTTTTTTCCATTTTTTCCTTTCTGGTTCTTGAGCCCCTCAAAATGTCTAACTATTTTGTAAACATTTTGATATCTTTTATAGAGGTCAGGGATGAGTGATCTTCGTAGCAGGTTCATAATGGGTTAATCAAGGTTTACAGGTCTGATGTCAGAGCTGTAGACAATGTGACCCAACAGACTTTGGAAGGTATGTTGCCTTGCTGTAAGGGTTTTGCACCAGCTAGAATGCCCAACTATCATGCACTCTACACATTAGCCCAACAACTTTACATGCTAACGAAGTTACCTCTATCTCTCTCTCCTTTTCTCAATTTTTTATTATTTTAAAATAAACTTTAATTGTTTGTGTGGATGAATTAACTTGTCCATGAAGATGAACTTCAATAAGTGTGGACAAAACACCAACATTATATTTTATGGGTTAATGACAAATGAATGAAAATGTGCCAATGTGAACAACATTCGCTTAATTAAGTCCAATGTCAGGCTGCCACTTGAATTGATCATACCTATCTTATACAATTAGAGAAACTAGATAAATACTTTTATGGATTGATTCTTATGGTTGATTACAAGAGACCTATTAGAGTTTATAAAAAATTACAATTATAAATATAGAAACTAATTTATCAAATATATCATTTTTTTATTGATTCGGATGCAAACATGAAAAACACTATTAGCTGACAACCGTAAGGACTAATCAGGAGATGAGTTAAAGAGAAGCTTACAAGGAGATTGACCCTATAGATCCAGTGTAGGAATAGATTCAAGTTACATAGTAGTAAGAAAGGCCTCTAACCAATATCTCTTGAGCATGTGGAGCTTGAAAAAGTAATGATAAACTTACATCTTGGTAATGTGCTTATGTTTCCATTCAGCAATAACCCCATTTTTCCAAGGGGCCAATGTGAGGAAAAGAAACTTCATAAACAATTCTGCATTCATTGAAAAGTTATTTAAATGACCCACATGTAAGCTCAATTGATATATCATCTTGAAAGTATTTGACAGAAGTAGAAAATAACTTCTCCATATCAATTTAGTGTTGAAAGCAAGTTAATGCATCACATTGTGTTAAAAAAAAAAAAAAAAAAAATCAAATATGCCAGCTAAAGTCATCAACAAATATAATATAAAAGAATGAAATCTACTAATAGTAGCAATCAGAGTTGGTCTCCATAAATCACGATGTGTAAGTTCCAGAGAAGAAATAGACTATCTAGTTGAAGAGTCAGAAGATAATTTTTGAATCATTGGTAAATTGACATGATTCACAAGTATTATTAACTTAGAAAATCAAAAACTCTAAATTCTCACTATACGGATCTTGATGTAAACAACTAGAAAATAAATGTCCTAACCGTTGGTGCCACACATGCACTAATGCTCGTGCACCAAGGAAAACCAAAATTTTTATTTACTGAAGAGTCTTGTTGCATTGGAAAAGTATAAAAATTACCCATGAGTGGGCCCATTAACACACTTGTACCTGTTCTTGGATCCTAAAAAAAAACCCCACATAAAATTTTCTATTGAGTAGTTGTTATTGCAATTCAATTTAGAAACATATAATAAGTTTAGAGTAATATTAGGGACCACAAGAACTTTCTAAAGAGATAAAACTAATGCAAATATAGGAATTGCTGTTGAACTAATACCAAATATGAAAGCTCCCTTACCATCATTAACAAAGAGCTTATCTACGCTAGAATAATAAGTTGCAAGGTCATAGGCTATATACAAGGTTACACCACATTAGGGAATTCACTACTGACTAGAAGAGTTCTCAAGCAAGCATGGTGTGACCTCATGTAGAGACCACCTATTGGCCGGAAATTGGTGTGCGGGCATGTCAGTGCCACATGGGCATGATGCCTAAACTATCCTATGATCCCAAGCATCAAAGAAAATAGCAAAATATTGGAAAAGTGGACTTTTCAATCGTCTATTCAGCCATTCAAAATAAATTCATGCAATTTGGACAAGGGAGGGGTCTTCCTTTCAAATGAGTTCTTTTTGCATTGTGATATAAGAACTTCACCACAATTCACACTAGGACAGTAATAATATAAAATGAAATAAATCCAAGCAAATGAACATTAATGAATAAATGAATCACTAAAGACTTGTTGATGAGTAATTACAGACCAAAGTTTCCAGAAACTGACTAAAACTTGTATGCCAAGCTATGAACTTGTTGATGATAAATACAAACCTAGATTCTAGTGAAAGACAAAATAGCGATGTCATAATATGATGAAAATCAAAATAGACATAAATATTAAACATACTAAAATGGATAAACTAATCAATTGATGACTTCGGTCGTTGGAGACATAATAGAACCTTGTTGAAATATTCTGAAGGAAGAGAGAGATAACAACCACTCCTTAATCCATTCATGAAATGTTTTGCATCTTTCTCTTAGTTTGAGTCCAAGAGGTGATCCATACAACACCACTTTAGTTAATTCACATTCAAAAAATAAAAAATGGTCAATAATCTCTCTCTCTCCATTCCACATGTAGGACATAAGGGATCACAACTAGATATAAATCTTGCTATTGAGCTCTTCAGCAGCAGAGCTCCATTAAGACATCTCCAAACAAAGATAAACACTCTAGGAGATACACTTTTCTCTTTCTCAAATTTCAACCAAAACTTTTTATAGATGAAGAAAATCTTGTTGATTCAGATATTAATTTATAAATAGATTTGGCTGAGAATTTACTTGATGGAGTTTTGGTCCATATTAGGTTATCTTCATCATGTGGTTCATCCTTAAACAAATGGATTTACATAATCTTAGAAGTTGTGATCTTGTCAAAGTGTGATTAGATAAATTCTTCCTTCCATGTCCTGAAATATGATAGAAAGTAAACTAAATGTAATCAAATTAAATTCTACTAAATAAATATATAATATAATTAATATCACAAATCCTAATCATATTAATTACATATCTTTGGATCATTTACTCTATTAATGGCCTCTCAGCTCAAGAGCATGCTTTCAAGTCAATAAGGCAGCCGGCATTTCTTAGAAGGTAGATTTTTCAAGTGGCACCAATCTATGACTTTGGGTTAACACGAGTCATGAGTGGTCTACATGGATTACTCAAATGATATGCATGAGGCATGTTACAGAAACATTTGGTATAATTGCTCTCGCAATTTGTATAATATGCCTTCATATAGTATTGGAATTTTAATTATTAGCACAAATTAATCTTACTGTACTTTAACTTTTGTGCGGTGACTTGCTTCATTCAAGTATTGGTCATGTAGGAGTTTAGGCCTAGGAATATCTCAACAAATCATATGCTATTATAGAAAGCTTTTATTCTAATGCACCATCCTTATAGAGGTTCGCTAAACAGAATTCAAGAGAAAAATTCTACATACAAAGCAGCGACACTTTGGTTGAGGTAAGTAGAGCCATAATTACAACTGCATCAGCAGAAAAAGGTTATAATATCATTCTTAGAGATCGATGCCATATTCGACATAGTCCGCACCTGCCATCGCAAGAGCTTCCATTGATATTATGTCTGCACCAGTTAGTACTATTATTCTAATTAATGTTATTTTACAGATTTTTTTTTTTTTGGAATCTGTGGCGCAGAATCTAATTATATGTGAATAAATACCGAGAAAAAGAATAATGAGAAGAGCAAGGGTGGCACACACCTGACTTAAGAGGCAAAAGACAAGTTGATCGATCCAAGATGAAGTGATGCCAAGAGACTCTGATATAATAAGGAAACCAGATTACTTCATTTCATTGATTGATTCTCAAGGTTGATTACAAGAGACCCAAATAGGATTTAAATAAAAAATTATAATGATAAAGATAGAAATCAAATCATAATGATGTTAAATCAGAGCATCTTGGCATCACTTCATGAATGGTCAACATGATTAATAGAGTAGCAAGCATTTCTTAGAAGGTAGTTATAGAACACTGGGATTTTTACAAGTGGCACCAATTGTGGGCTAACACATTTGTATGTGTCATGAGCAGACGCATTTTTATATAATGATCATATATGTACTCATATATTATAGTTCAACTTGAGGGTGATTGTAAGAATAATGTTTTTTCTTTCCTTAGGAATGACATTTCCCATTGCCCCGCCCATATGCAGGGGCAAACACATGGCATTGGAGGATGACTTTCACTTTTTGGCACCATGTGTCCATCCCTGCATAAGGGCGGACACCAAATCCTAAAGGCTAGGATGTTTGGATTTGGATAGTAAATGGTCCTTGACTCCTCCCGTTTCTCAGCAATTGTAATCCGATGGGCTTTGTCGCAGGCTAGTAATATATCTATATATAATCTCACAAACCTTACCGTACTTGAGTTTTTTGTGCAGTAACATTCTTGGGTCAAAACCATTGGTCATGTAGGAATAAAAACTAACATCTCCGCAAACCGGTATGCATCCTTTAGAAAGCTGTGTGTATGTGTGTGTGTGCAGTGGCGGAGCCACATAGGAGCAAGGGGGTAGTTGCCCCCCTCAATGTCTGAGTACCCCCGTCTTAATGTGTGAGTATCCTAAGATTGGAATAAGTTGCCCCACCTAACCAGAAAAGGAGTTCATTTTAACTCCAATCTGAGTAAACTGGTACCACTCCATTCTTGGCTCAGGATGTGACACATCAACTCCAATCTGACTGAACTAGTACCACTCCACTCTTTGCTTAGGATGTAATGTCTGATAAAGGGTGCAAATTTTCTGTCCAGGGTGCCAAGTGACTTCATTTGGAATAAAATAGGTGGAAATTTAAAATTTCACCCAACCACTGCCCATTTTATTCCATGTGAAGTCACCTGGTGTCATGGACAGAACATCTATTTTGATTAATAAATACACAAGTACTTATTAATTTCATATTTATCGTAATACCCTCCTTTGACCCATGTGTATTGGTTCAAACACCCTTTGTAAGGCCACATGTCACACACTGATTGCTAATGGAGTGGTACCTATCCATTGAAACTAGAGATGATTTAAAATCCCGGAGAATCCTTGCCCTCAGATTTGGTGCGCCCCTTAATGGGTGCCAACAGTGTGTCCACAACTAACAAGTGACACGTCACATTGATAAAGTGATTTATACTTTTTTGGGGAGGGGGGCTTTTCACTTTTTTATGTGACATGTCACCCTTTGGTTGTGGGTGTACTGTTGGCACCCATTAAGGGAGCGCACATAATTCTTTGGCTTGCTCTCCCTATGTGAAAATCCCGGCTCCACCCCTGCCTGCAGCCCTACTAACTCATAATAGTGGACTTGGCTGCAGTGGTTGAAGCATAAGCAATGCTAAAGAGACTGCTCCTTCCATCTGTCCTCTATATAGAACTAGGCGGTTGATCAGCTGTAGTAAAATTTTCTTTAACTTTTTGTAGAATGAACAAAGAATTCAAAAAAGACAAAACCCCATTTTAAATGAGAAAAACCTATGAGTTTTGTTCATGATAGAAAAAGCTACAGCAGATCTTTGTCTGTAGAACTATGGGAACCTGAAATGCCCTAAAGTTGTCAAAGAGTTCCGAGTTCCCGTGTGTGTGTGTTTCATCAATAGTGTTTACCAAAAAATAGAAATAAAAAATGAAAAGCCTTGGGCTAGTTTAGTCCCACATCGGTGGGATAGGTGTGTGGGTGTGTGTTTACTAGGGTCCTCAGTGGCATTGAAAGGTGTGATCACATTTTTTTTCAACTGTGGAGTTCCCCTTTATGTGTGTGTTTCATCAACAGTGTTTACCAAAAAAGAAACAAAAAAATAGAGTTATTGTGTAGAGGACCTGCAAGAGGGAGACTACATAATTAGTTATAAATTCTCTTCACTTTGGGATTAAGGTCAGGGATCGGTTGGTAATTGGCACCAACCCTATCTTACCCGCGCCAAAAGAAGTAGGGCATAAATTAGCTTTGTATTTTTTGTTTTTGGCTTTTTTCTTTCTGGTGCTTGTATCAGAAGAAGTTATAACTATGAGTTCCACCCTTTGTCAGACCACATGTCAGGCACTTATTGGTAATGGTGTGGTACTTGTCCATTTAGACTGCAGATGATTCTAAATCTGTAACTATCACATTTAAGATATTGTTCTCTTTGCTTTACCTTTTTTGTCCTTTTCTTTTCTATATTTCAGCTTTTACATTTGTGGTACTTTGATAATGTCAAAGTCATCAATAAGTAAATGCTTTAAACTGACTAAAGTCGAGAATCTATGCTTTGATGGACTTCCAGGCATTGGATTCAAGGTTCTCTTTGTTGCTTTGACGATAGGCTGGCATTCTCCTCATCCCACGAATTCAAAGTTAATGAAGATTCTATTCATATTGAGCTGCATGTGGTTTATATGGGTGTTCTGATTACAAGACACTCCAAGTCCTAACTTGATCACAAGAATGGACTTGGATCTGATGGTTAAAACAAGTGCAAGTTTTAACGAGACGGCTCTTCCCCCGTGTTCTGCGTTTCTGTTGCCTATTTGGAACCATGGGAACCTAAAATGCTCTAAGGTAGTCAAAGAGGGAGCCGTATCCTCTGCACCACCTTATGGTGCACCATACTGCCACAGACAAATTGGTAAGGCCATGCAAAAAGTGTATGGACCCCACCCCCTTTGTGTTTGTGGCTCACTGTGGCACACCATTGTTAGATATATGTATTGTCAATGTTCATACATAAAACAAAGTATGTACATGTAGTGGTCATGTTGTATAGGACTTTTATATGTAACTTGTGTATTCATGCAAGCCCAAGAAAAGAGTCCGAGAAAGTTTCAAGAATAAGGACTTGAAACCGGAATGACCATGTCAAAGAGACTCAAGTATCATGAAAGAATCCCAAGTCTCAAACTACCTCAAGAAAGCCAACACATTAGTTTCCAATCATAGAAAGGTAAATCCGGTATATGAGACCAAATGGTAGGTATGTGTATGCTCACAAAACCCTGAGACCATAGTTGACCCTAGGAATCACTTAGAAGACTTAATTATGGTCTAATTGAAATGCACAAAGAGCCCAATGCTCAAAAAAATGAAAATGACTCACTGGAAAAAAAATGCCTATGCTGACTAGTGCTGTCTAGATCAGTAAATTTTGAAGCAACTTCTAAGGACTTCCTAAATCACCTCAGTAGGAATAACACTACAATCTATATGTGTATGAAAATATCTAGAAGTCTACTTTAAAAAAAAAAGAAGATGGCGAATGATTACGAGTTTTCTAGAGAAAGTTATAGCCGTTTTACCTAGAGGTGTTAGTACGGAAAACCTGGGAGCGCGGTTGCCTGCGAGAAGTGGCGGTCGACCGCGAAGGGGTACCGGCGTCGACCGAGGTTCGTGGCAGTCAATTGCAGTCCCAACGGTAAGATTTTTGAACATATTTTTTGGTCGTTAGGGACTTAAGAAGGCCTTGGCTTGCCTATAAAGGCTTAGGACATGTCCCAAATGAGTTAAGGACTCTCCCACTACTCCTTTATGTTAAATTAATCATTTCATTTATGAGAATCATTTGAAAACCCTCTTTACATGAGGTGTTCTTGAGTTAGATAGGAAAATCATCAAAGAAGAGAGCAACCAAGTCTTGGGAGCAAAAGATTGGATCAGTCATCATCCAAGACTTGAAGAATAGCCCTTGAATCTATCAAAGAGCATTAGAGAGCAAGAGCCTAACTTGAAAAATCTCATTGAGAGCTCTCTACATCGGTGTGAAGACCTTAGTTATATTTTTCTATTGAGAAGCTGAGCACCACTATCATTTACTTCATTTCTATCACTTGTGTACGTCTGTCGGAAACACCGGATGAGGAAGAGTTCGCCGGAGACACCAAACTCGTGAGCACTTGGCTGAGACACCAAGTGCAAAGTCACCTCTATCGGAGACACTAGAGGTAAGGTCTTGTTGATGTACCTTGTAATAGTTATCAGTTAACTATTAATAAAATCAACATGCCCCTTGAGTGGGCATTGGAGAGTGTACGTAGGCCCGTGTGCCAAACTACTATAAACACTTGTGTCTTTACATTACATGTTTTGTGATTATTCTTTAATTTCAATATCATAATCACACACAAAGCACCTAAGCCTTAGTGAATTTGTAAATTGATTAATATATCATTAAAGTCTAGTTGAGCATCTTGCAAAATATGTTAAACTTGTAAATTGGACTAATTAAGCACACTTGCATATTTGGATTGCAATTCATAGTTAATTGATCACTTAGGATTTTTTTCATATTGCTAAACTTAAGTGATTACATCGTGGGGAATTTATAGTGTTGTAGTTTGATTGCACCTTATCACTATTTGTATATATCTTGTTTGTGCAAAGTATCCCAGCACACTTAAGGTTAATATAAAGGGATTAATCAAGCAACCTTAGGGAACTTATCAACCCTGCTCCCGCTCTGCTATAGGTAACACTATAGTGCATGACGGAGCCTTGTGGTTTATGATAAGTTCATTGAGAGTTGATTTACTATTTAAAAGAATTCCGTTGCATCTTTAATTGAATGAAAATAAATCATAAGAGGGTGAAAAAATTAACTTGAAAGAACTGAAAAAATTGTAGATATCCTATTCACCCCCCTTTAGGAATTTCAACCATAAGATGACACAGAGGATGCGAATCCATCAAAGAGTTTCCTTGACACTACAGTATGACCCATCTAAATACTAATGGGAAACTTGAGATGTTATGTGAAGGACACTTCCAACTTTTTTTTTGTTTTTTGGTAGAACACCCAAAAAGAAGTAATTAGGGGGGGTGGGGGGCATAGAATCAGCTTTTTATTTTTCAATTACAAGTTGCTATTATTATTACACTTTAAATCTTTTTCTCTTTTCTTTATTAAATTTTTTTTTTAACCTTTTACTTTTTATTTTGTTGAAGAAATTACTTTATTTAAAGTACTAGGATGTGATACCTATTTACTTTATCTTTATGGTTGTGGAAGTGGCAAAGTTTATATAAATAAAAATAATAATGATGATGATGATAAGAATGGCATAGGCAACCACAATGCACTTTTTAACCGTGTTAGAGGTTGCACCATCCCCTTAGAACTTAGAAGAGCAGAAGTTTTAACAAGGGACATCTAAAACTCCAACGACAATAGCATAATGTCCTTTTGTTAGCCATGTGAGCGCCCCAGAGTGGGGTCGCAATGTCTTCATCTTTCCTCGCATGTGTGGCATGCACGAGTGGGGTGTAAGGGGTCCTCCTAACGCGTATGGGATGTCATCTACGGTTTTATATGAGTTTGGAGTCACCACCGGTCAATAAGGTGTGACTAGATATATTTTTAGGGTATTTTTTAGAGGAATCCCTAAAAATAACTAGCTAGGAACGCGGTCCAATAAGAATACGGAAGTAAGGTTTGGAGGTTTGGTTACGGTTAGGAAATGTACTAGGCACCCTAACCACCCGTACAACCAGTGGTTTCATACAAGTCTTGTCATCTCAAATCAAGAATAAAATGGTGGTATCTAGTGGTCTTGAGGATGACCCACTTAAGTAACCCAAAATCGATGAAACAAAATGTTATCTCTAAATGTATTGTTAGATGCGGTATTGTTATTTCGGTATTCTAAATACATGTGTATTCTACTATAAATTATTGCAGAGAATCACTTCAATAAAATAATTGAATACATGTGCA
>JAOXJP010000001.1:21551872-21578509 GCA_025762735.1 Platanus orientalis
GAATACGATGAGCCTCCAAGAGATGAAACTGGAGAAGGTTCCCCCACATTTGTATGAACCAATTTTAATTTTTCTGTCTTAGGTGTTCTGTCAGTCTTTAAGAAATTGACCTTCTTCTGTTTTCTAAAGATGTAGTCCTCACACAAATCAATGTCCACTGATTTTATACCTAACAATTTTCCTTTAAATAGAAGTGCCTTCATTCCTTTTTCACTCATATGGCCAAGCCTGTGATGCAATAAATTTGAATTTTCTTCTATATTAACAATTGCATCAGAATTTATGGTATTTGTCATTATGTAAAGAGTACTTGTCTTCTTTCCACGAGCTACAACCATGGCTCTTTTAGTGACTTTTTAGTAACTACCCATGAAAGTTACTGCATACCCTTCGTCATCAAGTTGTCCCACATATACTAGGTTTCTCTTCAAGCCCATAACATGTCTAACATTTTGTAACTTCCATACAACCCCATTGGGTAGTTTAATCCGAACATCTCATTTTCCCACAATGTCCAAAGGTTTATCATCATCTAGATAAACCTTTCCAAATTCACCATTAACATAGTTTTCTATGAGTTCTCGGTGTGGGGTAAAGTGAAAGGATGCCCTTGAATCCAAGACCCATGAATTAATGGAATTGTCAATGCTCAAAATCATAGCATCAAGGACCTTCTCTGTTGTGACATTCATTGAATCCTGCTCATCCTTATTCTTCCTCTTTGGTGTCTGACAATCTTTCTTCAGATGACCCTTCTTTCCACAGTTTTAACAACTACCAAAAGGTTTTCCAGATCTCGATTTACTCCTTCTCTTGAAATTCGATCTACCGCGGTCTGCACTTCTTTAAGATGTTCTTCCTCTGTTCTCTATATTCAAAACAGAACTTGATGTTTCCCCTAATTCTTTTTTATGAATTTCTTCACTTAGAATCAAGTCCCAAACATCATTGTATTTAATTTTTGAGTTTCTAGGAGAACTACTCACACAGTTACAGTACCGTTCCAACTTTCTGGCAAGGAGGATAAAAGAATTAAAGCTTTAACCTAATCTTTGAATTCAATTCCTACAAAACTCAACTAGGACATAATTAGATTGAACTCGTTTAGATGACCAGTCACAACCGTGCCTTATGACATCTTTAGGTTGAATTATCACCGCATCAAATAAACCTTGTTAACAGTAGAGGGTTTTTCATACATATTCGAAAGAGTTGCCATCAGACTTGCTATGATTGTCTCCTTCACTATGTTGAAGGCAACATTATGAGCCAATGTTAATAGAATAACCCTTCGCACCTGTCTGTCAAGAAGAATCCATTCATCTTCTTTCATGCTTCTTTCCTGAAAGCGATTTGTGCAAGTTCTTCTGATATGGATAATCTTCAATCTACATCTTCTAGAACCCAAAGTCCCCAGTTGTTAGGGATTTACCCTAATCCCTGGATCATGAGAAAAAAAAAACAAAGCATAATAAAGATCAAGAACAAAGAACAAAAAACATAAAACACCAGATTTATGTGGTTCACCCAACTTGGGCTATGTCCACGGAGTCGAGGAGATTTTTCACTATGATCGAAGAACATAAAGTACAAGACAATTCAGTTGTTGTGGCCACCCTTAACATTATACATATAATTAGGGCTACACCATACAAATGTGAAATTACCATAATACCACAAAGTTGGATCTGCGAATCGGGGAAAAGTGTATAGTATTATTAGGCTCTACACTTCCCATCAGCATAAGCCTTGTTTGAAGTTCACAGAGATGAGCCTAAGCCTTGATTTGAGTTCTTTTAGTCAAATGAATTTGAACCAAGTTATACTAGGCTCAACTCGCTAAAAGCTAACTTATTAAGAGCTTGATTATAACATGATGGCTTGATTGTCCTACTTAAATCACGTTGTTAATTTTTTATAGAGTGATATAAGATTTTAAATTATTGGTTGTTGGGATTTAAGATTCAGGCGTGAACAATTAAGCTTGAGCTTGGCTAGCCAAGGTCACCTAAATTTTAATAAGCTAAGCCTAAGCTCAATACCTCAGGCTCTTGACAAGCCTGGTTAGAACATGAGCCTAATCCTTGTATGACAAGTCTGAGCTGATCTAGGCAAAACTCAATTGAAATATTTTAAACTTCCAAGGATCAATGACTGCCTTGTTTTCCGAAATGGAAAATAAAGCCTCAATAGCCGATGACCAAACCATTTGCAACCTACCGTTTTTGTGAAATATGTTGGGAGACCAAAACCCGCTGTCTCTCTTATACCATAATACAACATAGACCTAACCTAACACCTTGAGATATGCCAAACCACCCAAAACGGTGAACCTGGTCATTGCAAGTTTCAGCCCATCTGATGTGCTTGGTGACTCAGGCATTCCCTGGCAGCCACGTCAATAGTGTTGACCAACTAAGAGGACCTTGAATGGTGACTTCCTTTCTCTGTTTGGGACTGAGCTACAATGCCATTCACGACTAAAGTCTGGATCTCACTTTGTGCCCAATATAAAGAGATGTCTGTGAGCAATGAGAAGTGTAGGAAAAATGTAGAGAACAAAGTGGAAATCAAGAAGAAGACAATGAGAGAAGAAAGAGGAGAAAATGGTGTTGTTGTGCAACTACAAGAGCCAAGCTCTAAAGAAGAGCAAACCATTCCCAGTTAGGGATGCAAGTATTTGATTATTATCCAACTCCGGTTCAATTTCATATTTGTTTAAAGCAAATAGGGATATACGTGTATTTGTTTCGATTAAATATCCGTCTGATTAAAAAATATCCGATTATAAATTAACCAATTTCGGATATACACATGTCCGTCACGGATAATACCAAAATCCGATTAAATATTCGGTTAATTATCGACACTAAACCCTATCTCTATCATACAAAATGTTTTAATTTTTTTCTAACCCTAACTCTCCCTCCCTTCGCAGTTCGCACCATGCCCAATCCCAATGGCCAGCTGGTCTCAATCATTCTCCATAGGACCACAACGTCAACCTGCCCTCGCCTTCAGGTGCTAGTGTGCCATTGGCCGGTTTGTTCTCTCAATCGTCTCACCTCATCCTCTCAAGTTTCATTTTTATTCTCTCTCTCTCTCTCTCTCACACACACACATTCTCTCAATTGTCTCATCTCATCCCAGTCGCTGATGTCGGTTGATCCAACGGTTGCAACAATGCCCTCTTCTCCAACGAGCTTCAATTGATTTTTTATGTTTTCAACCCCGAATCATTTCCCAGTCACCGATGCTAGTTGATCAAACGGTTGTAGTAGCGCCCTCTTCTCCAACGAGCTCCAATCGATTCAGGTAAGATTTTTTTTATTTTATAATTTAAGAGGATTTGATGAAGGTCAAGAATGGTGCCACAAAATTAGGGTTTTTGAATATGAGGTTTGAATTAGATTTTCGCATTTTGAATTTGATTTCCATTAACAGTAACCTCTTGAACCCTTTATCTGTTGATCAATTTTTTTCAACTATTTTTTTTGGATTATTTTGGACTATAAATTTATTTATTATTTAGTTTAGTGATTCTCATTTCTCTAGATTTTTTCTTAGCTGTATGAATTAAATCAATTTGATTCCTTTCGATCTTAGTGTTTATAGAAAGTTCAAGGTTTATCCATGGCTTGATTCAGTACTTTAAGCTTCACTTTGAAGAAATTCCAGAGCTTTTTTAATGGTTACACAGTTTCTTCTTGAGTAAGACTCACTTTTCCTTTTCATTTCTTTCTTCCCTTATTTGAATTCTCATTTTCAACTCACTTGAACTAAAAAATTCAATATTTTTTAGTATTCTATCATGAAGATAACTTCTAAAATAACTTAGTTTCCTTTAGATAGATATTTGGATAGCTTTTAATATATGGATATATAATCGAATATATCTAATTATTATATTATATCATATAAACTTAATAAATAAGAATTCGAACATAATTTTCAAATATCCACTCGGATAATAATCGAATTCGAATATACATGGAAAATAAATGAGTTGAATTTGGATGTACTACTATCCGCATTGAATCCAACTCATTTGCATCCCTACTCCCAGTCGTGTGTCTCCTTTACTTCTTCCTTCATTCTTCAATCTGTTCAACACTCCATATGATTCTAGAACTTTGCTTTCTTCCTTGAGAAACGAACAACTTGATTTCTTAAATCTACTGCTCGCTTGAACTGGCCCTCTCCACTATGAGCTTGTTGTGTTTTCAACGAGTAGCATCTTCTTGAGACTTAGGATTCTCTTAATGAGAAACACCAATCTCTTGAGAGAAGAAACTCTTTCTTGAAACTTTTTAATAGAGACACTATGCTGCCCAAATTTTGACAGAACCTAAAGTTCAACAAAATTAATCTTAACAGACTCCAAGCTTTAAGTAATGGAAAGATTCATTCTTCTCTGTTGAAGAATGAAACTCCATTGAGAGACAAGGGTTCTACTCGAGCGATATTGTATCCCAGAGGTAGCTTGGTTGTAATCCCTTGCACAATCATTGGGAAGCTTCAACTATCTTTAAGAAACATGATAATGACACCTTCTCTGTCTTGGTTGAATTGGTTAAAAAACATTAAGGTTAAAGAAGATAAGCTTTCTTGCGAGCTGGATTCGCGAATGACAAAATCATTGTCTGGCGACTAGAGTCTTACATCAAGGTTGACTGGTGATTTGCGACTCACCTAGCACATCATGCATGACTAGCGATCTATAATTGACTAGCAACTCACGATTACACCCGTATATTCATGAATAAATTGTGAGTTACAATTAACCCAATCTCCATGATTGCTTTGTGCTCCACACTACTTTGTCATCTATGCCAAAACAAGAAGTTTGTGACATTGATTTGCATCCCAAAACTCAACAATTTGAAGATATCTCTACTCCCTTGGCCAACCTTGGGTCTTCCATTTTGAATCCACTTGATTCAATGAAGAGGATTTCAAAAGATGGAAAAAGAAGATTAAGTACTTGTTGAGACAACTGGACATCAACTATGTACTGATTGATGAACCTCCACTTGTCCCTTTTGAGAATGAAGCAACAAAAGAAAAGATTGATGTTGCACTTCGTACAATTAATGATTGGTTGGCAACTTTTTACAAGTGTCGTCATCACT
Source organism: Platanus orientalis (assembly GCA_025762735.1). Taxonomy (NCBI): domain Eukaryota; kingdom Viridiplantae; phylum Streptophyta; class Magnoliopsida; order Proteales; family Platanaceae; genus Platanus; species Platanus orientalis. Next base: position 21,557,005 of record JAOXJP010000001.1, read on the forward strand.
TTTTGGAAATGCTTTCTGATAGTCCCTTTATCCAATTCTCTAAGAAGAGGAAAACCGCAAAAAAGTTGTGGGAAGTTGTGGTCACTATTTACAAAGGTGAAGTAGCTGGTAGCAAGAAATTTAACATGCAAAACTATCGAGAATACAAGATGGTGATGAAAATTTTGTTCTGAAACAAGTAAAATAATTCTAGAAGATTATTGATACAATCAATTTTATGGGGATGTCTCTTAATTCTGTTTTCCATGTCAACATCTTGATATCCAAATTCCCTCAATCTTGGCAAGACAACAAGACAATGTTGATGCATGAAAGAGATGATATGCCACTCAACATTCTCATGCACCACTTACAAGTGAAAGAGCTGGCAAAAAACAATAGAAAGAAAACTAAGCATACTAAAAAGGCTCATGCTGTGGAAGCATTTGCAAAGAGTAGATATTCTCCAAAGAAGGAAGAGTTTAAGAAATCGGTTAAGGGAAAGAAGAAGCCTTTTGAGAGAAGTAAAAACAAACTAAACTATTATGTTTACAGAAAGCCAAGTTACATGTCTAAAACATGCCACTTTCAAAAATATGGCGATGATCACTACACCAACAAGAAGAATAAAGGCAAGTAGAGAGTCCAAGATGTTGAGTTGGCTGCAGTTGTCATAGTGGCCAACATGGCAAGAAAGGATACTAATTGGTGGATTAATACTAGTGTCACTAGGAACATATGTGAAAATAAAGCTTTGTTAACTACCTATCAACTAATGGGGGAAGATATGAACATGTTCATGGAGAACTCTTCATCCTCTAACGTCATCGAGAAAGGTACAATAGAGCTACACTTTACCTCTAGGAAAACCGTCACACTTACAGAAGTCTTACATGTTCCAAACATCAGGAAGAATCTCGTCTCTAAATCATTGCTAAACAAGCATGGCTTTAAGTTGGTGTTTGAATTTGAAAAGTTTGTACTCACAAAAAGCTACATGTTTGTAATCAAAGGCTTTAGCACTTCTGAAATGTTCAAACTGAATGTTATTAATGAAATGCCTTCTAATCCAATTTACTTGATTGAGTCTTGTGAATTATGACATGGTATACTAGGACATGTTCATCATAGCAAGGTCAAACACATGGATGATTTGGGACTTATTAAAAATCTCGGGAATACAAACAATGAGAAATGCATTATATACAACAAATGCAAAGTCATATGCACATCGTTTAAAGGTGTGCAAAGATCACTAAACATGCCAGACATAATTCACACTGACATCTGCGAGTTAACAGACACACTCTTTAGAGGAGGAAATAGATACTTTATAACTTTTATCAATGATGTGTCGAAATAAACTTACATGTACCCATTGAGAACCAAAGATGAAGTGTTTAAGAAGTTCAAATCTTATAAAGTTGAAGTTGAAAATCTCCTCAACTTGAAAATTAGTCATGAGATAATATAGAGGAGGTGAGTACATGGACTGAGAATTTATCAAATTCTGTGAAAACTATAGAATCCATAGAGAGACCTCATCTCCCTACACTCCACAACAGAATGGAGTTGTTGAAAAGAAGAACCATACACTGATTGAAATGGTCAATGCAATGTTGATCAGCTTTGAATAATGCTTGAATTTATGTGGTGAAGCACTTATGGTTGTCTGTCACATTTTGAATCAAGTTCCTCAAAAGAAACCAGTACTAGTCCATATCAAATATGGAAATCAAGGAAATCCAACTTAAACTACTTCAAAACTTGGGGATGTGTAGCACAAGTCAAATTGCCACATGAGCACACTTCCAAGGTGGGGCCTTAAGGAACTGATTGCGCTTTCATAGGATATTTCACGACAAGCAATGCCTAAATATTTTTGAAGCTTGAAACTCCTGCTCCTCACATCATTGTTGAATCCACCAATACTGAATTATTTAGAGTAAATTCCCGTTTTGAAAAACTCTTGAAATAGTAAGGGCAGATGAAAATACCTCAAGGAAAATGAGTAGAGCTACTGACACAACTCAACACATACCCTGAAGGAGTATAAGAAAGAGGAAAGAAAAATATTTTGGCATTGATTTCTTAGTATATGTTGCAGGATGAGATCCACTATCCTACAACAGGGCCATGAGATCGCATGATGCAATCTTTTGGAAAGAAGTGGTAGATGATGAAATGCATTCCATAATGTCAAACAACACATAGACTCTGGTAAATCTCCCTTAAGGGTGTAAACCAATTAGTTATCAATGGATGTTTAGGAAGAAGATTATACCTAGCAAAACTATTGAAAAATATAAGGCCCGTCTTATGGCTAAAGGGTTCAAAACGAAGAAAGGCTTCGATTACTTTGATACCTATACCCCAGTTGTAAGAATCTCAACTATCAAGCTACTCTTGACTGTGGCCTCAATAAAGAACCTAATCATACATCAAATGGATGTAAAGATTGCATTCTTGAATAGTTAACTAGAAAAATAAATTTACATGGATCAACCAAAAAGATTCATAATGTCTGAGCAAGAAAATAAAGTGCGCAAATTAATAAAATCTTTAAATAGTATGAAGCAAGCACCTAAATAATGGCACAATAAGTTCAAACAAATTTTTATTAGCAATGAATTTACATCCAGTGAAGAAGATCTGTGCATTTACTCTAAAGACCAAAGGAGAGTCATTTGTGATCATTGACTTATACATAAATGATATGCTCATCTTTAGAACTGATATATCTTGTGTCGATGATACAAAGAGGTTCATTTCATTGGTGGTTGGCATAAATGACCTAGGGATTACCGAAGTGATTCTAAAAATCAAAATCATTAGGAATGATGATGGCAGTGTGATCTCACAATCCAAGTACATCAAAAAGGTACTCAAGATGTTCAATATGCTCGAATGCAATCTAGCACTTTAGTGAATCCCAACCTGAAGTTGGTGAACAACATGGGGAATCATGTATCACATCATAGATACTCACAAATAATTAGTTATTTAATGTGTGTCATGTATTGCACCCGTCTTGACATAGCCTTTGTAGTAGGGATGTTGAGTAGGTACACAAATAACCTAGGTAGTATGCATTGGAATATATATATATATATATATATATATATAGTTTTATGGTATCTAAAAGAAACCCTGAACTACGAAATTTGCTACAATAAATAGCTCACTGTTGTCTAGGGACACAGTGATGCCACTTGGAACTTAGATTTGGATGATTCTAAATTAGTGACTGCTTGGATTTACACTGTAACAGGAGGTGCGATCTGTTGGAAATTTAAAAAAACAAACATGCCTGATCCATTCGTCTATGGAGTCAAAGTTTGTTGTCATGTCATTGGCAGGAGGCAAAATGATTGAGAAATGTATTGGTAACATACCAATATGAGACAAACCTGTGTTGACAATAACCATCTACTACAACAATCAATCTATCATATTTAAAGTAGACAATAAGAATTATAATGGGAAAGTCAAAACCATATGCCTCAAGCACAATCATGTGAAGAGTCTCATCATTGACAGCATCGTGGTTGTACAATATATAAAGTCCAAAGAGAACTTAGTAGACCACTATTAAAAGGCCTTAGTTAAAAGTTAACCTCCGTTACATAGAGTGGAATGAGAATAATAAGCTTATAAAGTGTAATTGGCAAGATATCCAACCTAACTATTCAAGGTTCAATGGGAAACTAACATGGCTATACATTTGATTTAATGGGTAAACAAGTCAAACATTAGCCACTTGTAAGCAAATATTCATTAAATGAAATGTCCATTTCAATGATGATCCTATAAATGTGATTCTTGTAGATGAAATGTGCATTGTTTTTACATAAGGTATTTCTTATAGAACATGTGCTTGTTATCTATGCGGGTTCCTTCATAGATGATGAAAGATGAGAACATGGTTCTCTTAATGAGTTGTATAAACTCAAATTGGGATGGAGCACATATAAGCTCTTGATAGAAATTCACCTAAGTGTGAAAGCTAATCATTTCTTATGAGATCTAGACTATTTTTAGAATACTTCAATAAACTGGGGTATAACATAGACCATTAAATGCTGATCTGTGTATGAGAATAAGCAAAATCTTGCTATGAGGACTGTACATGTGACAATTTTTGACTGTAAAAAAATTTAGTTTAAGGATTTATCCGTTGACATAAATTCAGACATAATAAAGCATCTTTACACTATGTAAGGATTCAAAGTTGACACCACATTTACTTATGCGTAGGGACCTCACTTAAAGCCCGTTATACAACCACTAAATAATTGTTTAAAATAAGTGGAGGATTGTCAAAATATTTTAAACTTACAAGGATCTACGATTGTCCTGTTTTCTAAAATGAAAAACAGAACCTCCACAACCGATGACCAAATCATCTGCAACCTATTGTTTTTGTGAAATATGTTGGGAAACCGAAACCCATTGTCTCTCTTATACTAAAATATAACATAGACCTAACCTTGAGATCTGCCAAACCGCCCAACATGGTGAATCTAGTTGTTGTAAGTTTCAGCCCATCTGATGCGCTTGACGACTCAGGTGTTGGACCTTGACAGCCATGTCAGGTGTGTTGACCGACTAATTGGAGGACCTTGAATGACGACTTCCTTCCTTTCTTCATGACTGAAGTCTGGAGTCACTACAACAAATATGACTTTTAGTGACAAAACATTTGTGAGGGTTCACTAAAGTCCTCGCAAAAACACACTTTTGTAAGGGAAAAACATTGCCCTCGCAATAATTTGGTAAAATGCAAAAGTAGTTGCGATAAGACCAAAATATCGTCACCAATGCATTATTAACCCTCGCAAATACAAAATATTTGGAGGGAAATATTCCCGCCAAATGTTTTTGTGAGGGTATTTATTTTCCCTTGCAAAAGTGCTGCTGTCCTACATGCACATAATACATCATCTCTCTAAATGCTGATGATATGTCAAAGGGGAGTGGAACATACATTGGGAAGTTGAGGTGTGCTCCTGGTGGCTTCCCCGGAGAATGGACCAGCAAGCCAGGAACATGAAAAGGTCCTCCTTCAGTTCAAGAAAATGGGGAAGGACTTGTTTACCATGGATTACTGATATCCAATGTCAGCATTCCAGGCATTTGCTATCTGACTCTGCCACTTTGACACCAAGATTGCTTGTGAATGACCAACAGGTATGTTATCTATTTCTTTGAAAACTGAATTCCATATATCTGAACCTCTAAAGGGAAAAAATGAAAAATAGGAAGCATCAAACTGGAATTTCTACATTTTGGTGTATCATATGTATGATGATAACTTTTAATGTTGCTGATGTGTTTGTATTCAATTCCAAACTATGGTTCTGCTGAACATGTTTAAAGTTCTCAATTTTCCACTATGTATTGCTTTTGACTGTCCAATCAATGTGATGCCTCTTGGATAAGACTATAGGACAGAAAGCATATTGGTCTACTAAACCTAAACATCTGATTCTTTTATAGTTTTAGATGCCCCTATGAAAAGGAAGTACTTTGGTTCATGTTGTGATAATAAATAAAGTATATGGAAGTGGCCATGGATTTTGAAGTCAGATTTCCAGCCCTTAAACCGAGTAGAAGAGGGATGTGGGTTTGGATTATCGTAGAAAGGATCTAGGATTGTTGAGTGTTTCAGCAAGAGTGGTGTTTCTATAGTCACTACTCTATTTCCCCCCTTGATCCCCATTTTCATCTTATTACAGTCCCCCACCATCTCTTTGCTGCTCTCTCATAAAACTAAGATTCCTCAACCTGGTAGCAGCAATTTAGCAGACATTTGACCCATTTAGCAACCTATTTTATGTTTTATTGTTTAGAACCTCACTTCAGTAAGGTATCTCTTTTCTATTCGGGTTTGGGATCATGGTCTGATGTGCTTATGCTGTCCCACCTATGAGACTTCTATCTTGTTGGGGAAGGCTCACCTGAATTTTTTTTTGGGTCTGATTACATTAAATTAGGAGTCCCATTTGCTTCTTATAGCAGATCAATTTTGGGTATTTATGATGATTTCTTTTAATAATACTTGGGACCATTATACATCCATACCTTCTCCAAATCTGATTGCCTTCATTTGTTATTCTTATTTCAAAGCTGATTATTTCACTCTTCCTTCCGGAACTTGAATATGATACTGCCTTGCTTAATCTATTTATGATCAAGTGCAATGTTTATATTCAAAACCATCACTATTCTTATTTTCATATCCGTGTTTTCTTGTAGCATAAAACAGGTTGTTGTTAGGCATGTTTTGGAACTCAATCAATCGTCTGATCTATACAACCCACCTTTTATACGTAGGCAGGAAGTCTTTGGATAATGTTTGGGGATATAACAAACTTCTCACAGTGAAACCAAGTTAATAGCTAGCTTTCATTGCACCATGAGTTTGGAATACTTGAAGGTTGAACTGTTCTAACCTGTTTGTGAGTTGTTTTTTGCAATCTGACCATGGACAAATTAGATGCTTGTGTTTGTCACATTGCAGACACATTTCTTTCTATGTTTTACTGATGTTTGCAAGTCCACAAGATGTCATTAACTCACGAACCTGAAGTTAGTTGCCCAGGTGATAGCGCCAGACCATCAATCATACAAGTCTCGGACTCTTGGCAACAATTATGGTTCAGTCCATTAAGAAATATGTTGATCAGTATGTTGGCATATAGGCATGTCTTCAACATAGGAGATCCAACATCTCGATTCTTGTCATATTGATGGCCCATTCCATTCATGGGCTCAACACCTATGCCTCTTCCACATATGCACTCTTAATCTCCTAAATCATGTACTGAAGATTAAAATTTGAAATTCCAGAATGGGTTATGGTATCATAGTCTATTGGGGCCTGCACTTCTTAGGTCCTTGAGTATTCTTTATTTATCGTTTTCTGCACTAATACCAACTATGCCCATATATTTATTTGTGTTTTACCTTCTAAAGCTTGATCAGAATGTTTGTACTCATTACCATTACTATAGTTAATTTCATAATAGCACCACTATTATCATCATAGCTCATTTTAGAATACATAGTTCAATTCTTTATTTGATTTATCATAACTACATGATTCTTTGTTGTAGCTTGCATTAAGTTGTTTATTCATTTCTTTGTCCTTGTGAATCCATATTATATTTGGGATTGACATTTATAAATTGAAGAACTAGGTATGGGCATTTTTGTTAGGATAGGCTCACAAATTTTAATATGAATCTGTCTAGGTTACTAGCTTCTTTTAATATTTCCATTTCAGTGTATAACAATGGTGTTTTGGTACTATTGTTTGCATAAATTATTCATTGATTAAACTCTTACTTACTCTTTTTAGATCACTTATTACTCTTTTGTTGAGGCAATGATTCTTTTGATTTGTCTCTATCATATAACTAGTGTTGGAATGATTGATGAAAATGTTATACCTATGCTTCTAGCTGTCATCTAACTACATTAAAGATTATAATAATACAAATGTGCATGCCATTTTAATTTATAATTCTAATCCTCACTTCCTATTTGAATTTTTTTTTTAATCTCATCTTAAAACATTTTTGTTGCAGGCTAATACTCAATAGAGATGCGGACGGAGAGAACAAGCCCGATGACAACTTGGATAAAAAAATGACTTAGAACATAACTCAGACGAAGATTAATATTTTCTTGTCATTATTTTGGTTGCTGAACTTTAGGATATTGTTTCTATTTTATGGTTATTTAATTTTAGGACATCTTTATTGTTTAATAGTATTTATAAATTGCGTACTTTTATGAATTTGAAGTAGTGGATTTGTATGTTACATTCATCTTGCAATAGTTGAATTTTTAATAATTGGTATATTATCATAACTGGAGAATTATTGTTTATACAGATTTCTAAAATATCCATATAAAGAAAGATAGATAATTTTTTTTATTAAATTCAATAGATTTTTTTAACAACGACTATATAGTTATTTGCAACAGAAAAATGCCCTGGCAAAAAGGAGAAAACATTTACGACAGCGTAAGGGTGCCCTCGTAGAAGATATTATTTGTAAGGGAAAAATACTCTAGCAAAAAGTACAAAAATGCCTAACAAAATGGAGGAAAACATTAATGACTGCTTAAATGTGTCATCACAAAAAAAAAAATATTGCTGAGGGCAAAATAATTAGTAAAATGTATAAAACATTAACGAGGGCTTAAATGGCTCTCGCAGATGGCATTACCTGTAACGGCACAAAGTCCTCGCAAATAGATTTCCTAAATAGTAGATGAATAGTTGTGAGGGCAAATGACCCTTACAAATATTAACTCGTCACCTCCTTCCTCATTTGGTATTCTATTTGTGAAGACCGGTTTTCTCATTTTCGACAGTCATATGCCCTCGCAAATACTTAAACCGTCACCTCTTTCCTTGTTTGGTATCTCATTTGTGATGATCACTTTATCTATTTTTGACGGCCTTATACCCTCACCACTAAGAGTTTTTGAGAGATCCCCTCGTAAAAAACCCTTTTAGCAACTATTATTGTTGCGACAACCTGCGACGGTAGAATACCGTCGTAAATACGCATTTGTGACAACATTTAACTATTTGCAAGGGAAAAGTGCCATCATAAATACACATTTTTCTTGTAGTGAGTTCATTTATTCTCTATATAAAGGGTCGTCTGTGAGCAATGAGAAGTGTGAAAAAACACAAAGACCAAAGAGAGGAAATCAAGGAGAAGACAGAGAGAAGAAAGAGGAGAAAACGGTGTTGTTGTGCAATTACCAGAGCCAAGCTTTGGAGAAGAGCAAACCACTCCAGCTGTGTATCTCCTTCACTCCTTCTTCCTTCAGTCCGTTCAACACTCCATATGATTCTAGAACTCTACTCTCTTCCTCGAGAAGAGCACGACCTGAGTTCTTGACTCTACTGCTCTCTTGGACCGGACCTCTCCACTGAGAGAGCTTCCCTTATTTCCAACGAGTAGTACCACTTGAGACTCGGGATTCTTTTCATGAGAAACACCACTCTTAAGAGAAGAGACTCTTTGTTGAAACTTCCTCACAGAGGCATCATGCTCCAAAAGTTTTGACAAATTCTAAAGTTAAATAAAATTAATCTTAACAGATTCCAATCATGATTAGGTTCATTTGTCTTTACCGGAGAGTGTGATTCCGTTGAGAGGCAAGGGTTCTACCCAAGCGAGATTGTATCTCAGAGGTAGCTTGGCTACAATCCCTTGCACAATCATTGGAAGACCTCAACTATCTTCACGAAATGTGATAACGATACCCTCTTTGTCTTAGTTGAATCGGTTAGAAAAACATTAAGATAGAAGAAGACAAGTTTTCTTTATGAGTTGGATTTGCGAATGGTAAAATCACAGTCTCGCGACTAGTGTCTTGCATCGCGACGGACTGGTGATCCGTGACTCACTCAGCACATTGCGAGTCACTCAACACATTGCACCTGACTAACCATCCACAACGAAGCACATCACGACTGATCAGCAACTCACAACTGCACCCGTACATTCGCAACTAACTTGTGCGTAACGATTGAACCAAGCTCCATGACTACTCTGTGATATCCATGACTACTCAACTCCATCATCCGTGCTAAAATAGGAAATTTGCGCCGTTGATTCGCATCCCAAAACTCAACAAGCTCAGTACAGCTCGGCTGGTCGACACCCCTATTTTTAATCATAGTATAAGACCAACGGACAATAAATCAATACCCAAACAGCAGTCAACAAATGAACTACGATGCGATTAAATCAGTAGAAACAGCCTTAATTGGCAGGTATCAGCGTGGAATAATGCATCAGAAAAAAGGAATAATTATCATAGAAAATTGTTTATTTTTGTCTCCAAGTACCTTCCTTCTCAACATGAGAACTTAAAAAAACCTGTATAAAATCAACTTCCTAAGTCTTTTATTTCTTGTGAAAGGGGAACCCTTTTTTTATTATCCCAAAGTACTCTCTGTACAAAATACAAAATTATACAGTTGTCAAACATTAAATTAATCAAGATTCCTGTTAATTAATTGCTTTACATCCAATCTTGGTTCAACGGAGCCCAAAACCGGGCATTAAACAATTTCGGATATCTCTATAGTACTTACAACTTTTCTTAGTATAACAAGGGCCACAAAATAACGGAAGGTAAGGTGAATTTGCTCAAAAGCTATCATACATGAGCAAGGACAGACCAATCCATTAGGGGGTGGCTTCTAGCAAAGTGTTGTGATGGCTGATCGTGAGGTGTTTTCAACTCCTCGTCTGATTTGTTCCCCTTTACCCCAATTAGACTCTGAACTTGGGGTTGTGGAAGAAGAGAAAACTAGTCCTTCTCAAGAATTTACTGGTAACCCTAATGTCTCTACAACTATTGCCCACAAGGTAAGAAGCTGTTGGTAATCTTCAGCATTGTCGTCATTGCCAGTTTGTGTTCTATCGTGGAGATGATGATGATGATGAACATTTTTTTTTTCCTTTGTCAATGTTGTTCTTGTTGTTAAGTTCATTTTCATGCACTAACAGCTTTGCAATTTTCTTAATGAAACAGATAATCTCAGAGTTTATGGGTACGTACGTTATTATATTTGCAGGGTGTGGAGCTGTGCTCATCGACAAGAGGGACGGAATTACAATCGTGGGTGTAGCAGTGGTCTGGGGTCTAGTTGTGATGGTGATGATATACACACTTGGGCATGTCTCAGGTGCCAATTTCAATCCGGCAGTCACCATTGCCTTCGCTGTCTCTAGCCAAATTCCATGGAAACATGTAATAATAATAGTAGTAGTAGTAATCTTGGACTAATTTTTTTTTTATAATTTTACCTCCACAAAAGAACAACCCTATCTTGTGTTTAGCTTGTGTACAGTAGGTAACAAAGTGAAATGAAAACTAATACAAAGGGATTGGAGACAAAAACTCAATCAGGAAGAACAACCACATAGCTCTTTCTGTTTAGCTTATGTGTAATGAAGCTGGTAACTAAGGGATAAGGCGACCACTACCTGTTTGGATCCTGTCCGGCCTCCTTATGGCCTTAGGACCTCTCTGGCCTAACAGGTCTACGTGTCACCAAAACAAAGGAGGCCAATTTTTCAGTACCTCCTTTTGGGTCGGCTTATTGGGCCAGACATGTCCTACCAGGCCAGAAGGAGGCTGGACAAGATCCATATCCAACAAATACAAGAGGTTAGAGTCAAACGCCCAATCAGCCACCCCCAAAAGATCAAAGAGAATTGTGTCCGCTTTCCCCTTGTACGGTAACCTCCACTGGGGGTCAAGGGGCGGGAAGTGATTTACATGCCCCCCAAAAACTGTAAATCACTTTCGGTGCTGATATGTTCGCCCTTTTGATCCCCAGTGGAGGTTAGCATACAAGGGGAAGCGGACATTATCCTCCCTCCTGAGAGATAGGATTAAATAAATAACACCAAGTTTTAACTACTTTGGATACAGTAAGAATCCCATCCAGCCTGTTAGGACCTCTCTGGCCTAACAGGTCGACACGCCATTGAAAGAAGGAAGTGGATTTTTATCGGGTTTTTTAGTACTTAATTCCTTTTTGCAGTGACGTGTTGACCTGTTATGCCAGACAGGTCCTAACCAGCCATAAGGAGGCCGAACAGGATCTAAACCGCTCTGGATATGGCCAAAGCCCTCTCTTGAAGGAGGTCTTTGGTTCCAATCCAAGGTGGGTCTGAGTGAATACTTCCCCAGCTGACCCAGGACTCTACAATATGTTAAACTACATTAATGTGCAATGAGTGTGTACAGCATGACATGGATGCAAAAATTAAAAATTCCTGTCCATATTTGGCTAGTTTTAAATTTTCCCTTGTGTCACATTTCGAAATTAGTTGCACGTTAATGTTGTTTAACTTACTGGACTCATCACAGCCACACCTTTACATATTATGACTTTAGACATATCTCTTCTTTTTAGTATTTTCAGTATTTTGTGGCTGCCATTTGCATCTCCCCATAGCCCTTTCATAAGAACTTCATTAGATTAACACAAACAAAAATTTAGTAATTATCAGCTTGATGTTTGCAACATACAATGAGGAAGTCAATTTTTGATTTCCGACATGTACGTGGCAACGATCAAGGTGACCCTTAATCCGCATTTTATTATCGAACTAAATTTTGTTCTTAGAAATTATTAAATTTCTTGACTTGAATTATTAAGAAAAATATGCCAATCAAGGCCAACTTTCAGAAACTAATATAAGGAGTCCATGTTTCTTTAATATGTTTCCTTTCTGTTTTCCAGGTTCCTACGTATATTTTATCTCAAGTAATGGGTTCGACCGCCGCGATACTCACGCTAGAGGGCTTGTTGTGTCACCAAGTGCACATAGAAGCAACGGGCACACGGTTTTTGTATCCAACAACTCACCTTGAAGCTCTAGCATGGGAATTCATCATTTCGTTTTTCTTAATGTTCACTGTGTGTGGAATCGCCACGGATCACAGGGCGGTATGTTATCATCATCTTTTTTATCTGTTAGTATGGATGCAAATATCCGATTAAAAATGAACCGAATTCGGATATACTAATATATGCATTGAATCCGCCTCATTTGCATCCCTATCTGTTAGAATGGTTTCATTTGGTTATATAAAATGTGCATCATGTATGTATGCATAGTTTATGTAGGACTTTACTTAGATTCCAATCTGAGGGGTTCTAGCAAATTTCCACATAATAAAGAGGTTTTCTGAGTCGTTTTCCTTACAGAAAACATATTTAAACAACAAGAAGAATAATCCTTATTTTTATAAATAAAAAATTGAGGCTGGAAGCCAGAAAGACATAACCAGCTTGGAGTCAAACGATTTTCACAATTTCGCAATTTTTTTCTTTCTTAAACTGAACTCAATAAAACCTTATCTTAATTACTTGGGATCCACTACAAGACTCCTAGGGCCATATTTCCCATTATATCATAGGATAACTCAATCAACAAGTCTGGGTTGCAATATTAACAAAACAAAAAAATTACAAGAACACATGATTTTCGTAGAAAACCTAAAACCAGGAAAAAATCATATGGAGCTGCAGAAATTTCACTATGCTGAAATGAAATATGCGTAAAAACACTTACATCCCCAGTTGTAGAAAAAATACATATAAATACTCCCAATGAATTTAGGGTTTAATTGATCAACACATACAAGTTCGAATATAGGATTAATCAACCGATAGAATTGTGGTTTGGTTACTAGTACCTTCTTGGATCCTAGGGCCATATCTCCCACTAAGCACTATAATCTTTTCTCACTTTCACCCAAGTCATTTTTGGTTTTTCCTTTGTCCTTTTAACCCCACATGATCCTCTCCGGATTGTTAAAGCTTAGGTAATGTTTAGCAAATTTCAGTGGTTGACATGTGAAAAACTCCCTTCTAACACATTCTACTTATCCCAACTCAATGCTTCTAGCTGGTGCATTCACGTATCTTCGTTTGGCATACATGATTGAACAATCTCAATTGACTTTCTTCGTCTAGTCACATATTGATGTTAACCATTTGAGGAATGCATTTAATTTTTATTCTGTTATTCTTAGTTTTGCCACTAATCCATTGCAACATCCTCATATTCATTACACTTGTTCTGTGTATATTGTTTCTTACATTCTCACCAGCATGCTGCAAAAAGCATGGCAATTCTTATCGCCGTGATAATTTTTTATTCAATTTCAATGGCATTTGTCTAGCACCCAAAACTTCAAAAGCACCTCACTTCTTGTACCAGCTCTAATTCTATGGCAACATTCCTTTCAATCCCTCCCTCCTTATGGATGATTAAAGCTGGATAAAAATAGATATCCATATTATCTTAACTACTCCTTATGTTTTAGTCTAGTTATCCCACAACCTTTTATTTTTTATAACATTATCTACAGTTTAAATTTAGCATTTACCCCCCTATAGTCTCATCAACTAAAACTATATCATCAGCAAACAAGATTTCATAATTTAACCTTAATTAAAAATTAATTAGAGATGTAAGATAAAAAAAAATTGACCCAAAAATTTTAACATCAAATCAGGATTCATGAAAATGATACAACAGTTTCAGATTGGCTGCCAAATTGATGCTACTATTGGATGAAACTTAGTCACGAGCATGCCAAATCCACATGAATCATAACCAACTTCTCCTTATGATGACTAGTCGTTGATCAAAGTCAAGAACTTAAGAACCAGAGCGATTCTAAAGAGCATTGTCAATTACCAATCTTTGAAAAATCAAGCAATCTAGAGGGAAGGGTTGGTCCTCAATGGGTTCTCCTTTCTGGGCAGATTTTTAAAGGAATTAACAAAAGATCATGAATTATTTTTAGTAGAATCTCTGATGAGGTATTAATATAAAATGTAGATCAAAATAAAAATGAAATGCAGAATTGTTCAAACAATGACTATAATAAGATATTGTTTTACTGATCATTATTGGTTGTAATAATAACCCTAAATACTGCTGTGAGAATAGTTGATGCCCATGAACAATCAAATCACTTGGTTTTCTAAGGTTTCCTTGAATTGAATAGCAAAGGATAGAAAGGAAAAGGGGAAAATTACACAAGACAAGAAAGAAATTGAAATTTTCTATGGCTGTTTGGTTGCTAGAAAAAAGAAAAAGAAAATGTTATGCTATACACTTTTCACGTGAAAGGAAGGATTTTCATCTTTCTGAAAAAAAAAAAAGGGAGGATTTTCATGCAAGAGTTGTGTGAAAATAAAATATTGGCTGAAAAGTAAATAGATAGGTGCATGAGAAAACTTTGAAAATCTAGGATTTATCCTTCTCAGCAACCAGACAGCTTAAAAATTGTTTTCTTGAGAAAACTACAACAAGAATCATGAAAAAACCAGCTTTCATGGCGACCAGACAGGTCCAAAGAGGAAAAAAAAGTGATCTTGAACCCTTAACACACAAAAAAAAGGTCCTATTGTTAAATTTGTATACTATATTTACCCCCCTCCACCCCCCCCATAAAAAAAAAAGAATATCCATCAAATCCCTAGAAGACAAAGATCTATCTCTTATCCTTTTCTTACAGCTAACTGATTGTTAAAGCGTACAAAATGACAAAAATAAACCTAAAATCATATTTTAAGTGTCTTAAATACCCTTAAGAGACAGTACCACTTGTCCTTCTCATACAATTTTCTAGTTATTAGAGCATATAAAGGATAAAAACAATCTTAAAATCAATTTTAGGGCAACGGACAGACAAATTGAACAATTGGCTTTGATAAAGTTCTCTATGAACTATTTTCATCTCTTTTTTTTTTAATCCTCTTAGTTTATTGAAGAAAACTAAATATTTTAAAATCGCTGGGTTTTGTACTACAAACACATGCTCATACGAACACTTATGCAACTTGTAATATAACTTTCTGGCTTAGAACAAGTTTTTTTAATGTTTTTTTACCATTTCATTAGCTTATTTTTTACTTAAAATTCCCTAAATTTTATTTTAAATACTTCATATTTAAAAAAAAAAACAAATAGGTTTATCTTTTCATGTCATTTATTTGATCCGCAAACTTAAAATTTGTTGACATTATTACCAATTTATGATGAAAACTATCCACTTAATTTGTAAGAAAATGAAAGATTTTCTTTCTTTTTTTTTTATTGAAAAGAGTAAGATTTAGCCATTTTGGAACTGGACAGCAACAAGGTTCTTATTTCCATCCCCAACTAAACAGATAAATGAGCTTTCCGGAGTTGGAGTTGGAGGCATCGTTTTGGTTAATGTCCTCGTTGCTGGGTAAGGAATTTCTACAGCCTTCATCTGAACACACAGAGACACAGCTATACTTCACTTTAATAAACCATGAGTGAGCTCGCTCTTGCTCATTGCTCTTGATCATGTAGGCATACAACAGGAGCATCTATGAACCCTGCCAGGAGTATTGGACCTGCCATTGTTTCGCGTGACTACCACAATGTGTGGATTTATATCATAGGTCCCATCCTCGGCACAGTAGCTGCAACCATGACTTACAGTCTCCTTCGGCTGCCAATGGCCAATAAATCAGAGAAGGATGGTACCAGAAGGGCATCATAAGTTAAAAGAGAGAAGGTTTTCAAAAAAGAATGACCTTTATAGGACATGGTCTGATTGTCTGATTTCATATATTGTATACTTAGGCTAGAAATTTTTTATGATCACAATCTTCTGCCTTTGGCGGGATCCAGGAGTAGGGGTGCCAACGGCCAGCTGGGCTTAGGCCGGGCCAACCTTAGTTATCGGTAATGTTATGAAAGCTTAGGCTCAGCGTGGCCTAGCTTTTGGTACCCTGGGTTCATGGAACAGCTTGGCCTTTTATGAAGGTATCCCATGGTTGTGTGCAAATATCCAGTACAAATTGTAGATGCAAATAATGAACAAAAGGAGCCTTCTTGTTTTTTATTTGGATCAATAAAGGCACTTTATTCCAACTGAGAAAGAGCCTTCTTTGTCGACTGAGAATGCATCTATCACCTGGGTTCTAATCAAAACAACGCAAAATCATATAAATGACATCCCCCCACAAAAGAAGACAAGGGGTGAATCAGGCCCAAATGGGGTTCATGTTCCCCCCACCCAATGTCAAGAGACACTAAACCGACTTCTTGATGTGAACGTGTGCCCATAAGACCCTGGCTAGGGTTTCATAATTCTAACAGATGACATAAATTAGAAGTGATCCAAGCCCAATAGGAAGACCCACATACCCATAACTTGATGGACCTCAACACTTTTTAAAGGAGAGCATTTTACAAGGATCAAAGGAAGACTCCCTACATTTCCAAAGAATGGAAGCAAAACCTCATCTACGAGTATTCAAAGAATGCATTCTCCTCTTTTTCTCTGTTATTTTTCTCTTCCAAAGAATGACAAAAATAGGAGAATGCATTCTTTGGAAGGTTACCAAACGCAACATTAATTGCCAAGTCAACCCTTGAGTGGCAGAAAACATTCAGTAGGCTGTCCTAACAAAGAGGCCTAGTTCCGTTTGTCCCATCTCTCTCACACAGCGTATCTACTTATTATTTGAAATCTGCCTAATTGTTTTATCAGTTCATCATAATTGGTCATTTGGCATTCCATCTCTCATTATAGTTTTTACTAAACATTCATTCCAAACTTTCAAAGCTAGAGCCAAAACAAATGTAGATAATTATGATACTATAACAAAGATGAATTATACTTTCAACTCATAGGATTGAAGATGACATCTGTGAGTGAAGAAACCTTGTCAACGTACTAGAAACCAGAGTATCCCCCACTTCCCTGTAAACAGAAAAGATGTCACTTAAGAAAACAAATCACTCACCTTGCAGTAAAGCCTGATGGATGAACAGCACCAACTTGGGAACAGCCAATTTGTTAGGGTTCATAGGGTTGTCTGTGCAGTACCTATAGATAGTTACAAGCTAGAACATTAGATGCTACTTTGCAAGTTCTCAGTATTTCGCCACCCAATAAAATCCAGACCTTAAACATGCACAGGGGAAACATAAGCATCGATAATAATGACTATAATATGTATATGCCTGCTCAATATAAGAAAAATCACCAATCTATGTTTATTATGTAACTACACATCTAATTCATAACACTCTTCTCTCCCCTTATTAGAACAATAAATTACTATACAGCAGATCAATATATGGTACAAAAGGAAAAGCAAAAGAAAGTGTAGGAGTTGTCTAGATTGCTTGTACCAATTCCACATTTCAGATACATTGAAGTTAAAGCCGCAGATTAGGCTAGAGGGAGGGAAAAAAACAAGAGGGAGAATAATATACATAGGAGCTGCTCCATCATTGCTCTAGCCAAGGGCATTACATGGCATGGCATCGTCCACCACCCATATCCTTCTTGTCCTGTCATGTGTTGATCGTTTATCTGTAAGCAACGTAACAGATCATATCTTTTGAGAAAAAAATTAAAAATAATTGCAAGACTTTCTTGGGAGTCATTAAAGAAGAAGAAAAAAATAAAGATTGACACAAATTTATTTATTTTATTTACTGAAAGTATTAAAAGAATTGACTGATCGGTAATAAGAATTTGCAAACTGAATTGGCTTTACAATATGGGATAGAGGCAGTAAACTGATTGGCAGCAATGTTAAAAAAGGTTAACCAGCCATTATTCTAGTACTGTCTTGTGTTATAGAGTTAGTGTGCTTACCCAGTTTGTGAAAGCTGCCTGCAACTCATCAGTTGGTGAGACTGTGGATGTCTCTGCAAATAAGATGAACTGCTTCCAAGACCATTTTCTTCACCCACAAACTGGTCTGAGTAGCCAGAAGCTGAGGGAGACCACACTGGAACTACACCACCCTCTCTCTCTCTCCCACTACCACTTGAAGATTCTGCTGCAGAGTCTTCAGCATTTTGCATCCCTAAAGTAATGTTAAACTGTGGCAATATGTTATTGTTTCTAACTGTTTGCAACCCCCTTTGGTTTAATGCTTCTCTCTGAGGTTCTGAACCCACAATTATGTCTGTTGGTACTTCTGGTCTGCCATCCTCAGCCGAGGATCTGAGATCCAATGAAGGTTCTTCCTCTTCAACCCTTTGTGACGAAGAAGTCATGCTAGGGACCATCTGATCCTCATAGCGCCGGATCACAGTTGTCGGGTGGTTGTTCCTAACGGGTTCATTGTCTACCTCCATTTGCATGTCTTGAGGAAAGGCAAATGGGGCTGATTCGAAAGAGTCCCCAAGCCCTTCCTCTGTTCCATTCTCAATTGCAGCTCTCGAAGCTGCTTCTTGCTGCCACATCTCGGAAAGAGCTTCCTGCAACCTGGCTTTTGCTGCATCTATTCCTACAATGGGGAGAGGGTAGTTTGATCCCAATTCAATCCCTGCGGCTTGGAGTACAGATTCTGGTGCATCCCATGGATGGTGTATCCATTCAGTTGGTAGCCTAGCAAGTTCAGGAAGCCACCGTCGTACATATTCTCCATTGGGGTCAAATTTGTAACCTTCAAACTGCTAAAGATTAACAATTAAATATGATGGAACAAATTTCTTAATTTAATTCAATTCACAAACACAATTACATAAGTAATCAACAATAGAATAAAGCTGTCGGTTACAAGTGGGCAATTTTCCTTCAACTCAATTGGGCATCTAAACTTAACCCTTTCAAACCTTTTTCTAAATTCTCTATAATGCCTTGTCAAATAAAAGAAACTACTTCAAAATATAGTAGTACAAAAGAAAATCAAAGAAATTACAAAAATTAGGATATTTTAGACATTGGATGTCTTCCAAAGGACAACCAAGCTTAGCGATTCCAACTACTGGAATAATGTTTTTACCCCAAAGTAACCAATCTATTGCATTTTTTTTTGGCCAGCAAGAAAAGAGAGAGTAATGGTTCAGAAATGAATCTATAAATTGGATGATAAAAAAATCCAAGAAAATCAATCTTGACCTCAAAAATCTTCTTTATCTTACCCACCATCTTGTAGTTCTCTCCATGTGTACCACGTGTGGGGGATGGATGACAACGTCCTCTCCACAAACCCAGGTTTCTATCACTAGCAATACATATACACACGCACGCATGCGCATGCACACAGGCACACACACACACAAATATAAAGGAGAGGTTACATTATGGAGCGGAGGTCATCATCACCAACATACCCTACTGGTATCGTAAACAAGGCACTTCGGTGGTGCATGTTCCGTCAGCAGGTTACCACTTGGAAAGGGGAAGTCTAATAAATACTGGACAGAGAATAATGACTAGAAGTAAAACTTGGAATGCTAGTAAAGAGGGGAAAAAATAAAAGAAAACCTAACAGCATAAAACTTACATACAAATAGCAAGAAGGTTGTAGTCATTCAGATATTCGAACTGTAACCCATTCAAGTGGTGATTAATAACTGAAGAATTGTGATCAATCAGCTGGTGGGTCATGTCTACAA
The DNA here is from genome assembly GCA_025762735.1 of Platanus orientalis. NCBI lineage: Eukaryota > Viridiplantae > Streptophyta > Magnoliopsida > Proteales > Platanaceae > Platanus > Platanus orientalis. The sequence goes on from JAOXJP010000001.1 coordinate 21,576,963, forward strand.
TAAACAGTTTGGGGTCCACTGAAGCCCCCAAATCCATCATCTCTTTTTTTCATGAATAAAATCCAAAAATGGAAAAGGCATTCAAGTGTGTGCCCACCACAAGGCAGACAAGGCATCATATCTAGGTGAGATTCTGCTTTTTTATCTGTTCATTTTTTTTCCTTCTCTTTTTTAAGTGTGTGTGTGTGTGTGTGTGTCTATATATATATATATGTATGTATGTCAAAACTTCAATTGGAAAATCATTTGTACCTGTGGGTTATCTATACGGTCAAACTCACGACCATCAGGGAGAGTCCCAGATATATATTGCCAACCCAGGGCATCACTCTCCAAATCTGCATCCAATAGAGTATCCCAGAAATATTTCATCCCCCATCTCCACGGCAGTTGCAGAACCTTTACAAAGAAACTGGACACCACTACCCGTATCCTATCATGTAGCCAACCAGTGGCCCACAGCTCTCTCATGCCAGCATCAACCAAAGGATAACCAGTTCGACCTTGTCGCCATGCCTTGAAATAACCCTCATCAACTACCCAGGGGAAGAACTTAAGGTGTCCAAGAAGAGGTCTTTCATGACTGTAAGGATGATTAAAGCTCATATATCTTGAATACTCCCTAAGACCAATAGACTTAAGGAACAAGTTCACACTCTCTTCACCTGCTGTGTTTCCTTCATTTGCCCAAAGAACCTGCTTGATGCGTACTAGATGAAAGACTTTGCGCACACTTACCTCTCCAAAATGTAAATGGGGTGAGAGAAATGAGGTTGTAGCACTGTCAGCCTTTTTACGGTTCACAGAGTATTCAATCAATGGCCCATTAATGAAGGCAGTGAGAGCCTTATTGGCACTGGTCCATCCCGGTGACCATGCTCGGGCAAGAAGTGCATTGCTTGCCTTCTCCAATTCATCTTCAAATACCAATCTCTCTGAAGAGCAGCTTGACAAATCACCTGAAATAGCACAAGTAATGCTTTGAATGTAAGCTGCATGCACAAAAGAGTGGTTTCTCAAAGCATCGTGAATAAAACTACAAATGACTGAATAAAAAATGCTTTTTTATGAGAATAAATTCATCAAAATAAGATAAAAAGGGGATAAGCCATCCCCTCCAACGAGGAATCCCAGAGCTTGTTACTCCAATGATGAATAAAAAGTGCCTCGCAACTATAATCTGTACAAGATGATAAAACATGCATAATTTATATGCTGACACTAATAACCATGCAAGCCATGTCTGCAGCAAACAGTAGAAGAAACCCTGTTATACCCCTTGGACCTTCAGGGATCATTACTCCAATAATTAAACTAAGTAGTAGTTGAGCAAACCATACTAAAAAAAGTAGTACTTAAGCAGATAGTAGCTGCCTGTTTATCTAAGATAAAGCTATTAAAAAACACATACCAAACTGTGATACTGTAAACTAAGGGGAACTCAAAGTCAGTATCCAGCTCCACACCCAAGTTAGCATGATTATTTACCACCTGTTTAGCTTCAAGAAAGGTAGGCTCAGTAGTCCATGTTATAAGTTGGCAAAGAG
>JAOXJP010000001.1:21578609-21602693 GCA_025762735.1 Platanus orientalis
GGTATCTTCCCCTTTGTACTGCATCAATTTAATTTGGTATCAGAGCCAGGTTTTCTAGCTAATTCTTATTAGTTGGGATTCTTTGATTAAAGCTTAAATTGAGTTTCTCTTCCCTGATTTGACAAGTGTTGAGCATTCTTTATCTTTTGATTTTAGGGCTCTTTTCAAGCAACTAAAATTTATTTAGGGCCTATTTTAGGTGTTTAATTAATTTTAGGGCATACCCTATAAGATTCAAAGAGACCAATAAGCTCATTTCCATTATTTTAGGGTTAGCCTAAAATCCCTGGTGTCTTTTGAAAGGGTTTTCTAGAACCCTAAGCTCCTTAGGTACACCCTAAATCTTTGGTTAAAATTCCCAATCATTATGATTCACACTATAGCTTTACTCTTTGCTATTGTGGATGGGTATGTCATTGAGATTCAATCCACCAACCAGGAATTAGCATAGTTGACGGCTAGAGTTGCAAACCTGGAAACTAAGATGAATGCATAGTTTGAGTAGCTCATGATGACCATTAAAGTAGTGGGAAAAGAGCTAACGCAAGAAGCAGATTCATCAAATTCTACACGAGGATCAAGTCAGCAGTTTGACTCCTCTTCAGACTGCTTCCCTTAATGTACAATGTGAGATGACACCTCCCAGAGAAGAGTCGGAGCACAGAGTGATGACTCCACATACCCTTGCACAGTCTGAGGTTGATAGACACACCAGAGTAGATGTGTTTTAAGTTCGATGATGAGCAGAGTGTAGAAGCTTTTCTTGTCTGGAAACATAGGGTGAAATCTTTCTTTAAGATGTATGAGGTTTTTAAGGTGCATAAACTACAGTTTGCAGAGTCTAAGTTGACTAAGACAACTTGGATTTGGTGGAGTACTTACAAGAAGGGTATGCCTAAGTCTGGTAATGGCAATGTGATGACTTGGGGTGAGATGAAGGTAGCTATGAAAAAACGGTTTACTCCCAGAGATTATAAACAGAGAGTTCAAAATCCAGTGTTTAGCAAGTACACTAGATAATTCCAACACCTCGCCATCAAATCAGGCTTCACATGGACTGATGAGGTCCTTGTTTCTATGTATAAACAGGGTCTTCATCCGTAGGTTTCACAGGGGTTTTGTTACCAGTATTATTCTTCAGTTGATGAGGCTATTCAGGAAGCTCAGTATATTGAGGATAATCTTCAGTTCCATAGGAAGATTTATGCAGATGCTAGTGCCTCTTTTAGCAGACAAACTAGTAGGCTTCAGTAGACCAGGATATCTTCTCCACCCAGGATATCGCGTCAGTTCTCTCCATCTAGATCCAGAGGTTTAGAGAGATTTGTATTGAAGCCAAAAGGAGACTAGTACTATAATTACAAGGACTACGAACATGATAAATCCCGGTGTCCAAGCAAGTTTATGGGCCTTGCTGAGAAGAATCCAATAAAGGATGAATTGGACGTGGAGGTATATGAGCCAACTGAAGACATGGTTTTAGAGGCTGAGGCAACTGAGGCAGATGAAACTAAGGAAAGAGAAGCTAAAGGAATCATAGGAATGATACACCCCATGTTCACAATACAGAGGATTTGTCTGGTGCAACCAAAGCCGAAGCAGAAGCGATCTATTTTTCCATGGTAGCCGACACCAGATGATGGATTAGGAATCCTTGGACCTCCACCCCAATTCAACGGGGTTGAGTTTTCCAAGAGAGGGAGAATTGATGCGGTAGCTCTTTAATGGATTGAGAAACACCTGCCTTTATGGAGGCTAAAGACCAAGTTTGAGGGATCATTGAAGAAGCCTAGTTGTTGTCCATAGTTTAAAACTTTATTTTTGTTTGTTTTCTTTATGTTTTGGAAAGGTTTTTTTATTAAATTTAATGTAATAAGGCCATATGAGCCATGGGGAGTGGTTAAGAATAAATTAGAAGAGTTTAGGATTTTTTTTAGATCCTTTTTTTTAAAAGTTTTTTATATAGTTTTTAGTGTTGGCCGTACAACCCTTCTATAAGTGTATTTTAGTCTCTCTTTTTTTATGAATAACAAAGAATATATTATAAATATGAGAAAAAAGGCGGAAACCAAGCAAAGCAGCCAATTTGTTACAACAACCAACACAAAACACAAAGGTAAACTGCATCAACACTTCCAGTAAAGAATCCCCTTCATACATAGAAGTTTGTCCAACACTCTCACTTAGCTATTTTATCGGCTAGGGAATTTTGGTTCCTTGGAACATTATGGAGATCCGCATCCAAATCTTTGATGAGGGACTTGATTGTAGCAATGAAATGATTCAATCTCCAAGAACCACAACAATCCCCCCTTTCCCAAGAGATGATCGACAAGGAATCTCCCTCTAAGATATAATCTCTAACCCCTTTATCTCTTGCAAGCTTCAACTCTTCCATAAGGCCCATGGTCTCCGCATGAGTTGCATCACTCACCCCAATGGACCCCCCTTTAACTCCGATAATGTTGCCTTGATAGTCACGTATAACACATCCAAAAGCTACCGGCTCCGGATTTCCAAAGGAAACACCATCGAAATTCACTTTGTAGTTCCCCATATCTGGAGGTTTCCACTCTTGAATGGAAACTATATTAACCTCATGAAACCCAATCCCGAAGCATATCATTCATTGAACAATTTTTGAATTCCTTCTTCACAAGAACCCATGAACAATAGAATCGATAATTGCCTACATGCTCTTGGTTTTTTTATTAAAGGCTTATAAAAGCCTCTTTAGAGCTCCTTGTATGATCAGTTGACCCAGGGTTGACCTGATTATGTATTTATTCTCTCACAATTAAGGTGAGTTCTTCTTCTCTTCTTTATATCTTATTTTCTCATTTTCTCTAACCTATCATCTATTCTTGTCACCTTATTCTTTCTTCTTCTTTAAAGATTTTTGTAGAGAAATTTTCTCGTCTCTTTAAAACTCCTTCTACCTTCTCTTATATCATTCTTTGTTCTTACACTTTCCCCTTCAATCCCTCCATATTTTTTCCATGTTCTTTATTTTCTTTTGCCAAATTCTTGAATTCTGGAACATTTCTAGCAAGTGTACTTTTTCTAATTATTTTTTCCTCTCTTCATAGAAATTCAATTCCTTGTAGATTTACATTTCACATAACCTAATACATCCATTTACATAAGTATCTCCAATTTATAACCCTAAAATTTAGGTTTCTTGAAATCCCCTTTCTTAAACCCTAAACCCATTCTTCTTCTAATCGTTCACCCATACCCTTTCTTTTTTATAATTTTATTTAAAATTCACCAAATACAATATAAATCGAGGGGGGAGGCATCCTATCCCTTGGTGTCTCCTCAAATCTAGGGTTCTAAATTTGAAAACCCAAACTTTGGGATTTTGCTTCTTTTTCCAATTCCTTTATTCTTTTTTTAATTTATTATCCCTTTTCCTTCTTTTGATATTTATTGTGTAAATTGTTTAGTATTTGATCACTTTTTTGAAAGAATTAAGTTTCTTGAATCCTTTCTTTAATTTTTCAGTTTTCTTTAAAATTCAAGAACTCATCTTTATTGCTTGGGAATCAATATTTTGTCTTGGATCTTGATTTAGTAGCGTAGGAATATTATTTCCCTAATATCCTACATCAGTTAGTTTACTGTTAACATGGTATCAAAGCCAAGTAGGTCGCAAGTTCGAATCCTAATGAAAGTATTTTCATGGATGTAGTAATGTGCATGTATGTATGCGTTGTGTGGACTCATGCTTGGTTACCCGAGAGTGTTGAAGTATATTAATTTGTGTCTCTCCTAACATCTTAAGGTTTTGGGAGAGGTGGTTAGTTTACTGTTTACTGTTTAACAGTTTACAGTTTTTATCGGAAATTTCTAGCACTTATAAGTATTTTATTGACTCTAATTTCAACTTGGAAATAAAATATAGACTGGTTTCAATTAAATTATGTAGATGCTGACTTTCAACTCCTATTTATACTAGAACTTCAATAAATAACTCACAGTGACAAAAGCAGCAATTTAATTAAATTAAATGAACTCTCATACTCTAAATAAAATAAATGGTATTGAATTTAAAAACCATACATACAGCTGTACAGTCAAGGAGTCAAGTTTAATCCAAGTACTAATGGAATTTGAACACTGAAATCTAGAAGAAAATAGATTAAAGCAAGCTGCAGTCCATAAAAAATCATATGACCTAACTGCCCACTATGATAGACACTTCAATTCATGATACCATTAAGTGGGTCATGTAGGGCCCACACATGAGATATGTTTAAGCTTTTTGGGTCTACGGTACCATTAAACGGGTCATGTAGGCCCACACATGAGATATGTTTAAGTTTTTTTGACCTACGGTTGCAGGTCCTTAGACCATCTTTTTGATGATCATAAACTTGATTCCCATCATGATTAGGGCTGTCAATCAGGTCGGGATGGGCTGGGCTGAGGTCTGCCCAAACTTATTTATATGGGCCCGAACTCAGCCCGAGCCCGAACTTGGCCCGAGGTAGTTTACCTGAACTCAGCCTATTCTAAAATCATGGGCTTTGGGCTGAGTTCCGGCCCGAACTCAAAGCTCCTTAAAAAAAATTATTATTAAATTTCATTTTAAAATTTGGGTTGATAATGGCTCTTTATTATCTCTAATACTTTGAAAATATGCCTAAGTAGTTAAATTTTGGCTTATAATGGGCCCAAAACTGTCCTATATTTGATGGGATAAGTTATACCAATTTTCTGGGCCGGGTTCGGGCTGAAAGTGAGTTTGCCTGAACTCAGACCGAATAAAACTTTGGGCCTGAAATTTGGGTCCAAACTCAGCCTAACCCGAAGTTACCTTGGCCTAGCCCAACTATTTTTCAAGCCAGACATGTCGGGCCAGTCCGACCCAATTGGCACCCTTAATCATGAACTTCCCTCTGTTGCTGTTGAATTGAACAAACCTTTTTTGGGTATGGATGACTTCCATCAATAGAGTCAAGTAGATCCTGACTTTTGGTTAAGGTAACAACTTTGTCTTTGATTATAGATAGTTTTTGTCAGCCTAACAGACAATGTTGGAAACCAAAGAGAGAGCAAGAGTTGGGGGTACAAAGACAACATTATTGAACAAGCCTGATGCCGGCATTAGAGCTAGATGGGACCCACACTTAGCTTGGTGGGGTCCACACGAGAAGATACCTAGAGGAACATTTTTAGAACACATGATGGAGTCTTTTAAAGTTATTTTATTGTTTTACTTAATGTTTTATGAGGTAATAGAGTTTAGGATTTGGGTGACATTTTAATTTTTGTTTTTGGGTATTCTTGTAATAAGGCATTATTGCCAAGGGTATTTTAACTATTTTAGTGAGTCAACAAGTCAAAGTGGGGCCCTCTTAGAGTGTTGGTCGAAATCTTTTAGAAGGGTGTATCTTTATAGTTTTTTGTTTTTAGAAAGTAAAGGTTTTAATAGTTTTGAGTTTAAGAAAGTCTTAGGTCTCAAGTAAGCTTGTAGTTTAAGAGTTTCTAAGTTGGTTTCTTGCTATTTTCTTGAGTTTATGAAGCCTATATATAGGGCTGCGTTCTTTTTGTATTTGTATGATGGAAATTAATAAAAGTTTTTTGTTGGTTTTGCTCCTATAAGTGGTGTTTCTCATTTTCAAGTTTTGTGCCTACCTTGAAATCCACGTAGGGATTACCTTGGATTGTGGGTAAGGATTACTTACTGGTACTTTTCTATATTCTTTTTTTTTTTTTTCTTTTCTTGTTCTTGTTGATTTTGTTCTTGCTCTTCTTTGACCCGTATTGTCCTACATCAAAGCCATAATTTAAGGACCATGTGCTTAAATACAATATATAATTTCAGCTTCCGAAAAGTTTAATGAAAGCTCTTCCAAGAAAGCTAAAAGAGTATAAAAAGCAAATTATTCTATTATGTTTTTTTTTTTAAATGTGTGTTGGTTTACAATTTTACAACAGCTCTAAAAGTTCAAAAATTATTGGCCTCTTTAATTATACACTTTTTATCCAGAAAAATAAAATAAAATACAAATACAAATACCACACAATATGCAACTCTAGCCCATCTCTTGCTTGGAGTTTAGACTGGTCCACACTTGCTAATATAAGGTGGGACCATAGTTTCTGCAAAGAAAGTTTCTTTTTCTTTGGATCTCATTGTCCTATCTTCTCAATGTGCTCACCTTCTTAATTTTTTTTTGAAAGAAGTAAAGAAATATCATTAAAGAAGCCAAGAGAACACCGCCAAAGAGCATGAGAGATGCTAAAAGGGCATCAAAATACAACAAGAAAAAAAGAAAAGGATAATAACAAGAGCCATCCATAGTCCCTAGAGATATAAGCCTCCCAATCGAAGATCCATGATCAGTAAGGAGGAACATCGATGCTGGAAGAAGAAGAAATCCAATCATAGATCTTAGATAGGATCCTGTGGATAATCTTCCGGAAGGGATAAGAGGAACCATAAAAAATTCTTCTGTTGCGCTCTTCCCAAATAGACTAACAAATAGCCGTTGGGATCAACTGCCACATCAGCACTCCCATCGAATTCTAGACATGATAAATCTAGCTAGGCCAACAAGCGAAAAGACACTTCAAAGATTCCGGCTGCACCAAAGAAATCTCCCATCAGACCATCATAAAGTGCCAAATAGCATCCGTAATTGGGCAACGGATGAAAAGATGACTTTACGGATTCTCCAGCTGACTTACACAAACAACACCAATTAGGAATCACCATACCTCTCCTAATTAGGTTATCAATAGTCGGGAGCCCTATCCCACCACAACTCCCATAAGAGAAACAAAACCCTTGAGGGGACCAGGGGATTCCATATGAACTTGGAAGGATAGGCTGGAGGCACTTGAGGATGAAGAACATCATACATAGATTTCATAGAAAATCCTTTTTCTTCATTGAGTGACCGCATTCTCTCATCCTCTCGATCAGGATTTCCAAGGATATAATTTTCCAAGAGCTTCAAAAGACGACCTATATCTTTAATCTCCCTATCATTAAGATTCCTCCTTGGCTGAATGTTCCACGAACAAAAAATGCTAGATCTAACTATATGGTTTTTAACACTCCTCCACTTATTCATAGCAAGGTTGAAGTAAGAAGGAAATAAACGACACAGAGGATCATTGGAGCACCACGAGTCATGCCAGAAAAGAACTCTCTCACCATTGTTCACCCTTAGCCTTGTGAATCTTGAGAAGAGCTCCACCCCTTTGAATATGCCTTTCCACAACCCACAACCAGAAGGCCCAACAGGAGTTCTGCTAACCCACCAATTTCTCTCTTCCCCATATTTGGCAGTGATTACTCTCCTCCAAAGAGCTTAACGTTCAGCTCCAAAACGCCAAAGTCACTTATTGAGAAGGGATCTATTGGTTTTCCTAATTGACCGAATTCCTAACCCTCCTTGATTCAACGGTCTGCAAACACTTCTCCAACTCACCCAATAAATTTTACTACAGTCTTGCATTGCAGACCGAAGAAAATTTCTTCGAATTCTTTCCAGTTGATTAACCATCGACTCCAGATCTTGGAAAACAGACAAGAATATATTGGCAAGCTAGAAAGAACTTTTTTTAGCAACACCATCCTCCCCCCTTTAGAGAGAAGATTACCTTTCCAACTTGAAAGCTTCGAACCCATTCTTTCAATCATCGGATTCCATATGGATTTCGAAGAAGCCTTCGTCCTGAGAGGGAAACCAAGATAAGTGATTGGAAGCTAAACCACTTCACAACCGAGAATAGTAGCAAACTCCATAGCATTAAAAACATCACCCACAGGATTAAGCATGGATTTGCATAGATTGATCTTCAGACCCGACACAACCTCCAGAATGAGCAGAATACATCTCAAATTCCTCATCCCTTCTAAATCATCCCAAAGCAAAAATAAAGAGTCATCAACAAATTGAATGAAAAGGATAGAAGGACCTCCATTGGACAAAGCAGAACCTTCTAAAAGGCCTACATATTCAACCCTAGTCATCATTCTGCACAGAAGATCTACCGCCATAATGAATAAGTACAAAGATAAGGAATCACGTTTCCTATGCCCCCCCTGCTGCTTTTAAAGAACCCCTTAGGGGATCCATTCACCAACACCGAGAAAGTGGGAGAAGAAATACAAATTTTGATCTAATTTCTCCACTTTAAACTGAAACCCATATGCTAAAGCACTTTGTCCAAATAGTTCCAATTTATATGATCATATGTTTTTTCCATATCAATCTTACAAACAATCCCAACTTGGCTCGCTTTGGTCATAGGATCAATGCACTCATTTGCTAGGAGGGAACAGTCAATGATTTGTTTCCTTGAGATGAAAGCATTTTATGATACAGAAATAACCTTTAGAAGCACAGCCTTAAGATGAAGAGCACGAATTTTTACCAGTAACTTGTAAAATATCCCACCAGACTAATTAGGCGAAAGTCCTTGATCTCCACAACTCCTTTCTTTATAGGAATGAGAGTAATAAAAGTCGCACTCAAGCTCCTACACCATTGATTATTAGAATGAAAAGCCGTAAGAGCTGCCTTAGCATCCTTACCTACCACATCCCAACATAATTTTAAAAAAATTAAAGGGAAACCGTTATGGCCTGGAGCCTTGTCATCCTCCATGGTGTTGACAGCAAATTTCACCTCATCCTCCAAAATGGTCTCTCAAGCTACTCCTGATCGTTCCCATTAATTCTATCGAACTCCACACCCTCGAGAATTGGACGGGGCTTGAAAGGTTCAGAATGTAGATTGATATAGTAGCTCTCAATGGCATTTTTAATCCTTTCCTGGTCGTGCTCCCATTCGTTCCCCTTCTTCAATCTAGTAATCCGGTTCAAAGAGTTTCTCAAGCTTGCTATCTAATGAAAAAACTGTGTTTCGATCTCTTTTTTTAAGCTAAGTAACTCTGGATTTTTGCCTCCAAGATATCTCCATTTTCAATAATTTGTTGTAATATTTAACAGTCTCAGCCTTAAGGAGTACATCCTCAGTCGTCAACAACCCCACCATATCATTTCGATCAAAATGCATAATCTTATGAAGACAGTCATTTTTTCTAGAATCAATCCCCCCAAACTCCTCCCTCTTCCACTTTAGGATCCTCTCCTTAAGAAGCTTAAGTTTCTGACAAAAAACGAAATTGTCAAATCCCTCTATATTCATCTCATCCCACCACGATTTAATTTTATCCTTAAAACTCAGAACTTCCAGCCACATAAGCTCGAATCTAAAAGGACGATGGCTAAAAGAAAAGGAGTCTAACACAAAGCAAAATAGGGATGTGATCATAAGCCAGATTAAGGACCTCCTGGGACAAAACCGAATTTGGATCCATCCAATTATCAGAGAAGAAAAATCTATCAATACGGCTGGAAACCCTTCTGTCTTAGTTATTGGTCTAAGTGTACCTAGCCCTTTTCAAAGGTAAATCCATCAACCCATTCTCCTCAATGAATTTGTTGAAAAGCTTCATCTATTGAGTCATTCTATCAGTCCCTGATCTCTTCCATGGGAACCAGACAGCATTAAAGTCTCCACCTAAACACCACAGGATTGGCCACTCTTCCATCAACTTACACAGTTCCTCCCACATCTTCTTAAGACCCTCCAAATTACAAGGACCATAAATGCCCGAGAAAGCCCACACCGTATCATCCTCCAAGTTCTTGCAAGATATTGAAACAGAGCAATCACCTATTCGAAAATCCGTCACTTCAATGACCTTGGAATTCCAGGTAATAAGAATCCCTCCTGATCTCCCCTCCATAGGCTTATGAATGAACTTAAATGATCTGCGGCCCCATAAATCTACACACAATTTTCTATCCATATTTTAAGCCTTTGTCTCTTGTAAGGTCAACACATCTACCTTCCATCTTTTCAGAAAATCTTTTATTCCCAACCTCTTTTCTTCACTCCCTAACCCCCTAACATGCCAAGCAAAAATGGTCATCTCCATCATGAGTCTGAGTCTTTCTTGCCCAACCTACCCTTCCTTTTAACCCTCCTCTGACTCCTTCTATCATAGTTAATATCTGACTGCAGGTTCGTAAGTTCTCTAGCATGCCTTCCTTTTCGGTGCCCTCTATGAGCTCTGCAGGAATTTCTAGGACTCCACATCTGACGTCTCCACTTCCCAAAAGAAGTCTTCAACATTCTGCTCCATCCCCTTAAAAGGGTAACTCAATCTTTTCCTTACCTCGGAGACTTTTTTTAGCACCCAGGAAGAGGAAGAAAGAGGGGGAGGGAGCATCAGGAGAGGTTCCACATTCGTTACCTGGTCCCACTACTTAGAATCATCACCAATTGACTTTACCTCCTACTGCTAAAACGAATTAGTACCTTCTGTGGTATAGTCCCCCCATCTACGATCAGACGAACCCTCTATAAGGGGGCCGAACATAGAATTCTACCCAACTTCATTTGTGTTTTCTGTGATAGACCCTATCTCCTCGTCAATCAAGAGAGACATGCTGCAACCTGCTCCAGACACCTCCTGGACTTTTCACACCCAATTGCTTCCATTGACGTTCAACTCACCCCACTCACCTTCATCCTCATCATCTGTCAAAACATTATGAACTTTCTCCTTTCCCTTACCTTTTGGTTCTGCTCCTCTTTTGGATTTAGAGATGGCTGTCTCCCACGCCTGAATAACAATGCCACCCATGGGATTTCCTGTCCCGAGACCTGATCCTTTACCAGAAGAGTTCCTTAGCTTCCAAGTATGATTGTGATCTTTGTTGCTCTTGGAAGAGAGGAGATCATTACCTACTCGATTCACCTCCTGGTAGCTCCAAAAACCTCCAGACTTGTGATCGACATCCTTCAAAGGACAACAAGTTGTCGTGCTTCGTAGAGTTTCATCCTCTTCGCTTCTAGCCCCTATCAGGACTTTGCTTATAACCATCTCTTCGAGAAGCCGTTGAGGGCTTAATGGGCATTGGGACACGACTTGGATAAAACCTTGGGTGGTCCATAATGGATTGGGCCCATCTAAATGGGCTTTCATGAAACCCCTTTGCCTCCAAGCCCACGACGACTTGGGCTTCTACCCCAAGCCCCATTTCTCATGATTCCCTAGTTCACCCAAGGCCTAACCCAATCTCGCCTGTTGACTCGACCACCCTTGAACCAACCCAAACTTAGCGGACTGGTTCCTCCCCAAACCGAATCTTGTCGTTCACCTCCCCTCTTTCTGCAATTCGCACGAGGATTTTGACCCTTTTGAAATTCAAAATTCGAACGACCACCTATCTCCCACAACTCCGTGATGATCTCCGATCTCCGACAGAAGAGCCGACGTCAATCCCCTTCTCCGAAAGCCTCTCGTTGACAAAAATTGACAAAGGAGTAAAATTGGGGAGCTTCGACCTCCTAATAGCAACTCTGAACACCAGGACACCATCAGAGATCCAAACTGCATCGGGAGCTCTATCAAGTTGCCTCACCTTCAATTTCACCCATTCCAACGAAGTTGAGTCATCGATATCCACCTCCAAGAGGCCCCTACAAAGTTCCCCAATCTTCTTGAAAGTAGCCTCACCCCATAAGTGCGCCGGAACTCTGAAACCCCACACCATCTTGATGCAGCATGCATGTAAGTGAAGTGTATGCTAAAAAGATTAGACATAAAATCACACAAACAATAAAGCATTATAACTTAGATTCCTACTCGCACCAAACATAAGCAAATCAAGTGGTTTTTTAGCTAAGATAGATATGTATTAAAATATTAAAGGAAAACAAAGAAAAAAAGCATTAATGAAACCTAGCAAACATGTTAAAATATTCAACTAATTTAGCGAAAACAAAATAGCATGCTTGTTGTCCACAAAATCTGGGTGCATAAAAGTGTGAAATAAAGTGTCCAAATAATGAGAATAGTGTGGGAAAACAGTAAATAGGTTAAGGAGTTAACCCTTGGCACTTTAATGAACTAAAAGATGATGTTCAAAGGGTTTGTGGGTATGTGGGATCTGTCCAAACAATAAAATCCAGTAGGCATGTCTTTAGGGAATTTTAGCAAACATAAAGTGTGTAGAGAAATTAAAGTAAAGAAATAGAAGGAACTAGGAACATCAAAACAAGGGGTTTTGTTAAGGATTTAAAGGGGTCAGGCTAGGGTTTTATTAGGGATTCAAACAGGAGCTGTGGTGTTAAGAAAACACCCAGAAGATAGGCTTTATCAGTCCCACAGTCATGCTACACAAGCCATCAGATTACTACTAGTTTAGGGATTCGAAAGAGAGTCAAATCAGGTAGTTTGCACCTCATTTTTTTATGCAGCAATAACCCCTTGAAGTCTTCTAAGATGCAGCCAATCAAAATCTCAAGCAAAGACAGCCAGAACAAAGAAGTTTGACGAAGACCAAAATCTGGACAGGTTTCCCACAAGTACCGCTACCTAGGAAATCCTAAATCGAAACCAAAAATTTTCTGTGGTCTTCTTCCACTGGGGTTGTCTTCTAGGGGTTGTACAACTCCTAGAAGATTCGAATCAGCCAAAGCTTTGGTCTGTTGCAGCTGGTACTCAATCTCCCAAAACTGTCCAGATGACCTGTTTAACGCCTGGGTCTGAGAGAATCAGCTATGGTTCTCTTATGGCTGAAGTGTTCTTCAGTTGGTTGCTTCCAGGTATGTTGCCCAGCCCTGTAGAACACCCTAAAAGTGTTGCTTTAATCAAAACCCTGAAGATGGAGGTGGTGATGAGATTTGTGGAAGTTGGTGAAATTTCCAGCGAGTATAAACCTATAAAAATTTGTTAGAATGGAGAAGAAGATGGTAGGGGATCCTTTTAACCCAAAGGGAAGGGGTTGGCCTCCACCAATAGTGTTAAACTTGGTGGAAACCAAGTCCCATTCCAGGGTTTTGGTGCTGCAAATCTTTACGTCAAAGAAAGAAAAAGAAGAGAGCAAACACAATTTCAAAATCTTGTTTTTTATGTCTTCCTAAAAAAGCCAAGTCGTGGGGTCATGTATATATACAAAATATGTCCTAAGAACTGAAATACCCCTAAACACTTCCAACATATACAAAAAAAAAAACTCAATCTAAAATAAAAGACAATAAAACCCCTAAAGGACTAAAATACCCTCACATAAAGGTATCCCCTACAAAAGACACAAATAATGTGTAGCTAAATAAAAAAACTCTCTTATTAATAAAATAACTCCTAAACAAAGCTGAAAAGGCCCTGAACATTATGTAGACCCTACTAGAACCATAGGAGAGGTCCAACTCTCTTGTGGTGTCTCCGGTAAGTCTAGAAAGCACGCCTGGACCTGATGTCCTCATCACATCCACTGTCACCATCTCCTTCTTCCTTTAGCATCTTGCAGCCTGCAATAGGGTGCCATACATCCATAAGCAGTCCCCCCGTTCTGCCACAACTTAGATCCATTCTTGAGAACTCTCTCTGCCTCTCGTCTAGATGAAAAATAAAAAAGAAACAAGTCCTTAACCAGCCTTCGAACTTGTAACTCGCCTTCCACCTTCCAGACTTTTTTTGCCCACATCTTCAAGGCATGGGTAGAAGGATTATCTACGATCATTCTCCCCACCAAGCACGACCGCAGTCTCCACACCCACTAGTGAACATCCTCCTGCCTATACATAATCGTCTGGTGACCGCCCATCACCATCATGCCTGGATGATCCACAAAAGCCCAAACAACATTCGAGAGAGTAGCCTCCTTGTAGGTTTTCGCCTAAGCAGGAGCGACAGACGGTTCACGTCTCCTTTCTTTTCCCTAGATGAAGAACACTCCTTTGTTTGTGCCATACTATTATTGTGTTCTAAGATTTCTTTTTCAATGTAGGAGTATTTTTAGGAAAACATCCTACCCATGTAACAAGAAAACTCAATTTTACTGTCTTATAGTTACATGTGGACACTTATGAATCAAACAAAACTTAATTTACCATGTATATCTTATTTTGAGCCATTACATATGTACTGTTTAATAGTTTATCATGTACATCAGTTTATTCTGGTACATTTTTTATTCACTTTTGCATAAACTAAATTACATGAGAAACATATCTTGTATAAGTGTCACACTGCCACAATTGGCATATCTTTGTTACAAAATCCTAACAATTATATTAATTTTCTGTGTAAAAAATCCATTTTATGAGGGTTTCCTGTAATCTGATTTCATGTGGACCAAATTCCTCTCTTGCATTTCAGTTAGGATGATAAATTGGAGTTCAGGAGCATATAAATTATGAATTGGAAAAAAAAAAAAAAGAAGAAAGAAGAACATAACCTTGTCAGGAGAACCTGAACTATGCTTTTAGAGTATTTTACCCTTCTTGGTACTACACAACTGATGCTTAAACCCATCTTCTTGATAGGTTGGCTTCGTAACTGGGATATGCTGCACATGTTTCTTGATAAGGTGCTTTATGGTAAGTTGGCCTTTTTTCCAAGCCTATAATCCCTAGTTCTGCATTTGTGGACCCAGACATTGATTTGGCTTTCTGTTGCAGGTCGCTGTATCTGCCTTTGAAAAGGATGCTGATCTTGATGTTCTGAACCATCCTATTTTAAATTTTATTTATTACATGGTAGTCTGCAGCCCTTTTCTCTTTTTGGTTTCATGTGAGATATTCAGAATGAAATTTTACATGAAGGTGGAAGGGTGGGAGAAACCAATGCTTCTCACAAGTATAAATGATCAAATGTGAAGTCTATGAAGGGTGTTTGGACCCACCATATGAATTTGTCCACTTAGATATCAAGTTGACTAAAAATTCACCTGATTGTGTGATCTTAACCATCTGATCTATGGCTTTTTCTTTTGGATTGCAAGAAAAATATGTTAAACACTCCAGGGAAAATAAGCTTGTTGATCAGATATGGTTATAGTTGCCATAACCATCAAATAGGTCAATGTCTAACCAAGATCTCTATGATGGGACCTGTCTAAGGGTGTTCTCCTTCTCCCCTCATACGTGCCACATTTATGGCACAAGATGCAAGCATGGTTTCTTCCCACCCTCCTGTCACAGATGTTTCTCATTTTCTTCTTGAATGTTGCTTCTTCATTTCTTACTTCATTTTCCTTTTTCAGTTGGTGGAGATTGTTCCATCATTTCTGGTACTTTTCATCCTTCGGAAGCTGCCTCCAAGGCGTGTCTCTAATCAGTATCATCCTATTCAATGAAGCTGCCATATGCCAAGACTTGTACCTCTTTACAGCTGGTCAGTTAGGTGGAAGATCTTGAAATTCCCATAAGCAGCTTGAGCTTCTTGTGGTGTTTGATGTGGTGACAGGTCTTCCATGATCCTCACAGGCTGTTTCTTCTCCTTTTGTCCTCTGTACTCGTGTAATCCATATTCCTTTCTAATGGAATTTTTTTAAGTTAAAGAAAGATTAACGTTAGAAGCACTAAATAGTAGTGCTTGCTTGCTAAAACAGAAGGGTCATTGTCCCATCCTCACTTCTTCGAAAAAAGAAAAAAAGAAAAATGCCATATTTCCGGACAGGGTGCTTATAAAATATCATTCTTGCTGGGCATTGATGGAGTTCTATATGGTGTAGTCACTGAAACATCTTTGTTATGTTCCATTATGAACCAGACTTGCGATATGGCCTCTCTCCTCTCTAGAGCGAGATTGTTTGTAGTCCTTTTGATATAGCACGTCTTGGATATTTTGACAATCAACACATATATAGGGTAAATGTATATGGTTACATTGCTGCAGGCATTGAAGCCTGAACCAACAAAGGCTTTCTACCATTTGGAGGGCTATCCTGATATGGGAGCACAAGACAAGTCCATTAGTCCTGTGTTTGGTGCCATTCTCCACATCAGCCCCATTCCCCTCCATGTGGATACTTTTCCCTACAAAAAAACAACTCTTGAATATGATCCCTCTTATCGTCCCTATCCACCTGTGATTGATAAATCAATTCAAGGGTGCTACTGTTGCTTGGGAAACCTGGTTTGGTTGAAATGCTACTGGTGGTTAGTGCTCTGGGCCATTCAAACAAGCAAGGGTTTAGGGTACCCTGGTGGTTGCGGCCCTGTCTCTCTATAGTAGAGGTCATAGGTTCGAACCCTCTGTGTTACAGGTCCAGCATAATGGAACTCTTGAATATTTTGTTATTATTTCAAATAAGCAAGGGTTTAGGGTATCCTGGTGGTGATATTAAGTTTGAGCCTGATATGCAGCACTTGTCCACAGTTGTGCGTTGATGATTTCTCTCCCACTTTGTTGCATCCATTTTGAGTACCCACCTCAGTTGCCACGTGAAAAGTCCTGTGTATAAAATATAAATAAGCTTCTAAATTCTTACCCCAAAAAAAACTTTTAAATTGATCAATAGCTCAGCAGTTTCAAGAACCATCACTTTCAGACTCCTATCAGTAGGGCCTTTCATCTCAGCCTTTCCAGGATTATGTTGCTACCACCATAACAACGCTGAGAAGAAAGAAAGAGAAGAACAAAGAAGAGTAGAGCAGACTATCACTTCTATAGGATCAGACAGACAGTTTTGGTTCTCATTACATAGCATAGCCATTGACTGCAATTACAATTGTTTTTTTAAATCCAGCAAGTTTCTAATGAAAATAACTACAAAACTTGCTAACACCCGACATATTAACCAACCACGTCTTAAACTATTGAAAATAGAACTAATAATAATAGACCGTTTGTTGCCAACACCCCAGTGCTCTGGCAGCTGAGGCATCTGTCTTCCAAAGTGGTGTCACCTGCTCGGGTTCACGAGTCCGGTTCTGACTGGTTCAGGCCAGTCCCGCTTCAAGCGGCTGGTGATGAAGGTCCACGTGGGGCTGTACCAAAAAATATAATAGACTGTTTGTTATTTCATATGAACATGTTTAATGGTTAACAACCATACATATAGACTATTTCTTCTTATTGGAAGGAGAGATTAGTTAGTTAGCTCAGAGAATTTGAGAGCTTGAGATTAATCTCCACAATAGTTTCATACAACGGTGTACTCTAAATCTCTAATCCAGACAATTGATTAGGGGTCTAGAATTTCCATGTGGATATAATTCGTGGGTCATGATAGTCTTGTAGATGACAGATGGGGTATCTTGGGCACTATAGCTTCACATGTAATTGTTGACCACCCAAATGATCCTCCTAAAGCTGGTCAAGCTAGTAGGATAGGCACACTTAGGCACAAGGACTTTGAGATAGTCTTATTGACCTAAGGCATGTCCCATGCTATTGGCCGACAAAAACTTGTTACCTCTAGCTTAACCCTTTACCCAATTGTCAGATTAAAACACTTAACCCCTTGAAAAATCATGCTGGCCTATCTTGGAGCTGTAAATCTGATTCTTTGAATTGTTTGGACTTTATAATTTTCAAAAACGCACTCGACCCATCAATTGCACGTCACTCTTATAAGGACCCCACCCAACACCAATGTGAACCCCCCACCAGAATCCAACCAGGTCCAGCACCATAGAATACCTCAAACATTGTCCAAGATGGGCCACTCTGCCCATGGCAGGTCCCTCCAGCCAGCCGTGTCACAAAACAGTCCATTTTGTCTGAAACAATAGGGCAAAAAGAATGAGCCCTAGTTGTCTCTTCTTTTGGATGCTTTTGCATTATTTGCTGCTACTTCAATCTTACTGGTTTGTGTAAAAACACCAATCCCTTAATACTTTTCTCTTATTTGTAAGTTGTAATATGTGAAAAGTGAACACTGTTAGCTATTGGGCTATGGCAAACAAGACACTGTTCACATAGACTCCTTATCAGATCAGTTTGATTGGCCATACCAGACATCCACATATTATATGTAATTTAAAACATGCTTAAATGTTCATCAGTTCATACCATGTCACTCAACATTCCTACCTTTCTTTTCATCACCATTCATCTCAAAATCCCAACACGAGCAAAACAAATGTAGATAAACTCTGTTAGGTTAACTAAAGTGAAGCTTAATTTCAACTCATAGGTTTGAGGACAAAGTTTGAAAGTAATGGAACCTTGTCAAGCAATATAAGCCAGAGTATCTCCCACTTCCCTGTAAACAGCAAAGATGTCACTTATGATGGCACGGGATCATTCACCTTGCAAGAATAAGCCCGATGGATGAACAGAACCACCTAGTAAATAGCCGTTTATCAGGGTGCATAAGGTTGGTTGTGCAGGTCAGTAAGGATAGTTGCATTCTACAACACTACATGCTAATTTGCAAATTCTCAGTCCTTTCATCACGCAATATAATCACACCTGATAAATACATTTGCCTTCACAATAGAAGGAAAAAAGCTCCGCCCTGGGTTTATTAAAGAAATACAAATCTTCTATTTCATAACACTCTTCTCTCCCCTTATGAGAACAATATTCACTATACAGTAGAGCTATATATGGTACAAAGAAGGATGAAATGGTAGAGATGACTAAGACTGCCTGTAAGATTTGGCATTTCAGACACATCGACGGAGAGTAATATACATAGGAAGCTGTTTCATCATGCTACCCAATGGCATTAGGTGGCACAGCATTGTCTGCCTCCCAGTTTCTTGTCCTGTTGCGTATAGATCGTTTATCTGTTAGAAAGGTAAGAGACCGTATTTGGTTGAGAAATATTGATAAAAAACTGGAATAATGTGTGTGTGTGTGTGTCTATATATATATATATATATATATATATATATATATATATATAAACTTTAACAATATATAAACAAAATTATAGCATCAAATTGCAAAAGATTTTGCAAGAAAATTTTGGATATCTCCTTGGGAGATATCTGGTTTCCAGCAAGAATAAATTCATACACCATTTATATATTTATTGAAAGTATTAAAAATTTGAATGATCAGCGCAAAGAACTTGCAAATTGAATTGGCTTTAGAATATTGGATTAAGGCGAAAAATTGATTTGCAGGAATGATCAAAACGGTTAACCAGCCATTATTCTAGCCCTGCCTTGTGTTCTTGAGTTAGTTTGCTTACCAAGTTTGTGAAAGCTGCCTCCAATTTGTCAGTTGGTGAGATTGTGGATGTCTCTGCAGATAAGATGAATTGCTTCCAAGACCATTATCTTCACCCACAAACTGGTCTGAGTAGGTTGAAGCTGAGGGAGACCAAACTGGAACTACACCCCCATCTCTCTCTCTCCTACCACTACTCGAAGATTCTGCAGTAGAGTCTTCGGCATTGTGCAGCCGTAAAGTAATGTTAAACTGTGGCATTATGTTATTATTTCTAACTGTTTGCAAACCACCTTGGTTTAATGCTTCTCTCCGAGGTTCTGGATGCACATTTATGTCAGTTGGTACTTCTGGTCTGCTATCCTCAGCTGATTGTCTGAGATCCAAGGAAGGTTCTCCCTGTTCAATCCTTTGCAGTGAAGAAGTTATGCTAGGCACCATCTGATCCTCGTAGCGGCGGACTGAAGTTGTCAGGTTGTTCCTGACAGGTTCATGATCTACCTCCATCTGTATGTCTTGAGGAAAGGCAAATGGGGCTGAATCAAAAGAGTCCCCCAGGCCTTCCTCTGTTCCATTCTCAATTGCAGCTCTGGAAGCAGCTTCTTGCTGCCACATCTCTGAAAGAGCTTCCTCCAACCTGGCTTTTGCTGCATCTATTCTGACAATGGGAAGAGGGTAGTTGGAGCTCAGTTCAACGCCAGCAGCTTGGAGTACAGATTCTGGTGCATTCCATGGGTGGTGTATCCATTCTGTTGGTAGCCTGGCAAGTTCAGGAAGCCACCGTCGTACATATTCTCCATTGGGGTCAAATTTGTACCCTTCAAACTGTTATAAGACTAAGTAATAAATTATGACGGAACAGATTTCCTAAATTATGTTCAGTTTACAAACAAAAATATGTGAAGTAATCAACAAAATAATATAGCAGTTGGTTAGAAGTAAGCCTCTTTTTGCAACTCAATTAAGAATCTAAACTTGATCATTTCAAACTTTTTCTAAATTCTTTAATGCCTTGTCAATTAAAGGGCTTTAAAGAAGCTGTTTCAAAATATAGTGGGAGTAAGAAAGGAAAGATAAGAAACTACAAACATTAGGATATCGTAAATGTGGGATGTCTTTGAAAGGACACATGCTAAGTGATGTTTCATTGGCAGATTAAGTATGCAATTCCAACTACTGGAGATAATTTCCTTTCCCAAAGTAACCAATCCACTGCATTCTTTTGAGCAGCCACAGAAAGAAAAGAGAACAATGGTCCAGAAAAGAGTTCATAAATTGGATGGTTGTGATCATCCAATAGGATCAATTTTCCTCATACAAGGGTTCCTTTCACTGGCAATACATACACACACATGCATATAGATGCATGTGATACAGAAAGAGAGAGAGAGAGAAGGGGTATCACAGACTGAGATAGACTTGTATACAGAACATGGTAAGATGGTTGTAGTCATTTTGATATTCGAGCTGCAACTAATCCAAGTGGTGACCAATGACTTAGGAGTTGGGATCAATCAGTTTGTGGGTCATCTACATGGTAAACAGGCATCCACTAAGAAGAATGGCCCTCAGGTCCATTATATATCTTTTCCATATATAAGCAGACAAGACATTGTATCTAGCTGCAATTCTGTTTTCCCTTTTTTTTTTTAATTTGGAGGGGTGGGGGTCTGTTTTTTCTTTTTCTTTTTTTACAAAGATCAAAAATTAATACCAACACACACACAGCTATTAGATCAAGAGTAGGAAAATGGGACCAAGCTGAGCTGAAGCTTCTATTAGAAAATCATTCATACCTGTGGGTTATCTATGCGGTCAAACTCACGACCATCCGGGAGAGTCCCAGATATATATTGCCAACCCAGGGCATCACTCTCCAAATCTGCATCCAATAGTGTATCCCAGAAATACTTCATCCCCCATCTCCATGGTAGCTGCAGAACCTTCACAAAGAAACTGGACACCACGACCCGTATCCGGTCATGCAGCCATCCAGTAGCCCACAGCTCTCTCATGCCAGCATCAACCAAAGGATAACCAGTTCGACCTTGTCTCCATGCCTTGAAATAACCCTCATCAACTACCCATGGGAAAAACTTTAAGTGTCCAAGAAGAGGTCTTTCATGACTGTAAGGGTGGTTAAAGCTCATATATCTTGAATACTCCCTCAGACCGATAGACTTAAGAAACAAATTAACGCTCTCTTCACCTGCCGTGTTCCCTTCATTGGCCCACAGAACCTGCTTGATGCGGACTAGATGGAAGACTTTGCGCACACTTACCTCCCCAAAATGCAAATGGGGTGAGAGAAATGAGGTCGTAGCACTGTCGGCCTTTCTACGGTTCACAGAGTACTCAATCAATGGCCCATTAATGAAGGCAGTTAAAGCCTTACCAGCACTGCTCCATCCTGGTGACCAAGCCCGAGCAAGAAGCGCATTGCTTCCCTTCTCTGATTCGTCTTCAAACACCAATGTGTCAGAAGAGCAGCTTGACACATCACCTGAGAAAGTACAAACAATCCTTGAATGTAAACTGCATGCACAAAAGAGTGGTTGCTTGAAGAATTATGAATGAAAAACAAATAAAGCATATAAAGTGCCTTGGAAGTGTAATCTGAATTGATCCTGTACAAGATGATAAAACATGCACAATGCACATGCTGACACTATTCACCATACAATCCATGTCACTTCTTTATATGCCCTGGAGTTTCGAGCTTATTAGCCCAATCATCAGACCAAAAAGTGGATGAAGCAGATACTAGTTGATGGTTTAGTGTAGCTAAACCTACTGAAAAACAAATAACAAATTGTGATCATGTAGAAAATAAGCAAGGCCTTTGCAAAATGTGACGAGGAAGCTGGTGGGGACTCAATGTCATTATCCAGCTCCATACGCAAGTTAGCATGATAATTTACTGTCTGTTTGGCTTCAAGAAGGTACACCTTGAAGTCCATTGTGTTATTGACAAGGGACTGACTTCCCAAGGGTGTCTCCTTATCAATAATCAGATCAACCAAGGACTTGTAATCTAAAGGATCTCTTCAAAAAGTAACCTTCTATCTGGATGATCTCCATATCTGGCAATAGAAAATCCACCTTTTAGGAGCTTAAGTACATAAAGCCTGCCCTTTATTGTTCTCTAG
Source organism: Platanus orientalis (assembly GCA_025762735.1). Taxonomy (NCBI): domain Eukaryota; kingdom Viridiplantae; phylum Streptophyta; class Magnoliopsida; order Proteales; family Platanaceae; genus Platanus; species Platanus orientalis. Next base: position 21,600,713 of record JAOXJP010000001.1, read on the forward strand.
GTAATATAACTCCACATCTTGCAAAATCCACCAAAATCCTAACATTTGGCAATGTGGTTTCTCATATGTGCTAAATTTTGATGTATTTTGCTTTTGGGGGGGGGGGGGGGGGAGGGGAGATTATTTACCTCCATTAGTATGTTTCTTTCAACAATTTTGATCAGGTGCTTAAGACCAAACGACCAGTGAATAGCTATTCTATAGCGTGTGAATGAACCTTTGAAGTAGTGTATATTGCCTGCTCCGGTGCTAATTCTGAATGTAGGATCATGAAAACTACCATGGCTAATTTGCAAGGTTCTCACATTTACTTAGGAACTGGACATTAATGTAGGCCATTTGATAATCAAAGTGCTGTGAATTCTCATTTAAACAGAACATAGTAACTTGATTATCACTTTAAAGGTGATGAGAATGAAAGTGACCGAATGAATACAGAATTTGTTCTTTCCAAGAGCAACTAGCTAAAAGCACTAGGGCAATCACAGCAATAAAAACAATTTAAACCCAACAAGCTTTCAATCTCTGAATGAGGATGTTCAATTTTCAAAAGTGAGTATTTTTGTTGTACACAATTATATTCCAACTCTATAAATGGAAACAGATCCTATGATAATTCCTGCTCCTCATTCATTTCACTCTTTCTATCCCGCACACTACCAAATCTAGGAAAACCAATTGAAACTGGTTTCCAGTTTACGTTTTCCAGAATACACATTCATTGTCACGAACTTAACCAATATACCAAAAACCCTACGACTGTTGGAACACTTCATGCTAGTCCCTATAAAACATTGGGATCATAACACTCCACCATGCTCTGCAGCCAACATCTATGGTGGCCCACTCTGTAACGGCACTCACTCTGTCCTCTCATCTAGGTAGCTTTTTTCATCTTGTAGCAGATTCACTCGGATCCAGATTACCTCTCCACAAGTCACCCCTTACATCACTCAAACTCAAGACATGGTGGCTCTGATACCAATTGTTACAAACCTAACCAATAACGCCAAAAGCCCTAAGGCTCTTAGAATGAGTCAAGCTAAGCTCTTTAAACCATTGGGGTCTTCTTTTTTTTTAATCGGTAAGGTAATGAATTTTATTGCAAAAGATGGAAGAATACAGCTGAGAAGGAGCTACCGAAACACCAGGGAGTCCCAATTCAACATAAAGTCAGCAAATTGGGATCAAAACATTCATATTCTAAAACCAATTTCCTTACCACCACAATAAGCCAACCTCACAAATCTTAAGAAGCCATGGAAAAACAAAACTTTTCTCATTAGATATACAAAAAAGGAGAAGAAACACTATGATAAATGAGGAACTATGATACAACAAGAGAAGAAAATTAAAGGAAAAGGACTTGACATAAGACAGACCTGAAGCTATCCTCTTAGGTGGGAGCAGTGGAGCAGATGGATCATAAGGCATGCTAAGGCACCTGTTCCAAAAAGCTGAGAAGGTTGTGAATGGATGACCATGCTCATCGTTAATTTCCCATGGTTCATAGAGCAAATCCGCATTAAATGAACGCACAACTATGCCCTGAGCGGTCAGAAGATCCTTAGCCCGGTGGTCCCTTACAAGCGATAAGGGATCTACAAGACAGAAATGAGGTTATTTAGAATTTTATTTTTTTGGTATTAGAGATTATTTATAAATTCGAGTAACTGAACAAAATAAATTCCTTCCAGAGACAATGGATTTGAATATCTAAATTGCAAAAAGGCCAATATAATGGCACATTGCACATTTGTGATTAAACATGACGCTATCTATGGAGATGTCATGCAGCTACAGAGCCATAAGAGCATGTTTGATGGATAGACACCAATGATCATGAAAATAAAAAGAAACATTTGTGATATAAAAAAAATAAAAAACAAAACAAAACAAAATTAGAGATCCTTAATAAAACAAAAGAATATATATATATATATATATATATATATATATATATATATATATAGAGAGAGAG
>JAOXJP010000001.1:21633079-21644824 GCA_025762735.1 Platanus orientalis
TCATGATTTCTATTAGAGCCTTTTTCCTTTCTTGTGTGTAACTCACAAAACTTCTTGTGACATCTGTTCTACATCACATTTGCATCTCTAGTGACATAGACAAATCCCGATGGGCTCGGGTTACCTTTAGAAGAGCCATCAAAATTTAGTTTTATGTATCCTTCCCTTGGTGGCTTCCACACCACCATTATTTCTATTTCTTTGATAACAAATGAAAATACTGGAGACCCAATCTCTCATGAAGATGTTTAACGATAAGTCTTTGAATTCCTATCTAACCATGAGCCATGAACCCACATCACAAAGGATGGAACCAATTACCACTATAACCGTCTTTTTTTTTTTCTTCAAAAGTTCTTCTATTCCACTCCATCCATAATCCCCATATAATGCCTCGAAGGATAGCCACCATAAAAATTCTTCCCTGATCCCCTTTCACTTTCCTTCCCCATTGGGAAACCGAATCAAAGAGAGACTCTGGCATGCCAAAAGACATTGATAGGCCATCTATGAAAAAACTCCAAACTGCGGAAGAAAAATTACAGTGGATAAATAAATGGTTTATAGATTCCCCATTCTTTCCACAAAGGCAGCACATGTTTGGAGTGAGAGCCATAAAAGGCCGCCTTTGTTGTAGCACATCCATGGTGTTGTCTTTTCCTAGAGAGGCCACCCAAGAGAATGCCTTTACCCGAGGAGGAGCCACAGACTTCCATACTTTTTGATGTGGGTAATGAGTTAACGGTGGGGTTAGAGGATAGAGTATGGAAAACGGACTTGGAAATGAAGATACCATCGGAAGATGGGCTCCAAACTCTTAGGTCAGGTTCGCCAGTGGAAATATGCACCCCCTTTAACTCCTCCATGAGGGAAATCACCAAAGGGATCTTCCAATCATAGAAGTCCCTAGAGAAGTTCAGATTCCAATTCAAGCCAGATGAGTCTTGTTGAAAGAATATTGGCCACAACACCATTTTTTGCTGAATATCGGCCACAACACCATTGATTGTAAATCTGAAATCTTGGGCTTATTAGAGGGTTGTGTTGTTTTTGCTGAGGGCCCTAACATCCCCTTGCTACAATATGCTGATGACTCATTGTTTTTCTTGAAGGCTGGGATAAGTAATATAAAAAATCTATGCGTATAGTTCTGATCTTTGAAGCTAGTGCAAGGCTGAAAGTAAATTTGAGAAAAAGTAAGTTGTTTGTGGTTCGAATTGTCTCAAATGTTGCGGAGTTAGCTTCCATTCTTGGGTGACAAGCAGTGGAAATACATGCCATATGGAACCCAGTCATTGAGAGAATGGAGAGGCACTTGTCGGTGTGGAAAGGATGATACCTTTCAAAGGGGGCTAAGCTCCTTTTATTAAGGAGCATCTTGTTCAGCCTGCCTATTTTTCTTTTGTTGTATTCGGCCCCAAAATCAGTAATTCAGATTATGGAAAAGATTTGTATAGATTTCCTGTGGGCAAACACCAAATGGTGATAAAAAGTTACATATTTTGGGATGGAAGAAGATTTGCATCCCAGTGGACCAATGGGGTTTGGGCTTGAGGCTGCTAAAGCTTATGAACTAAGCTTTATTGGCCAAGTGGCTGTGGCGTTTTGGGGAGGAGAGGAATAGCTTGTGGAGGAAAGTTATAGAAGGTAAATATGGGGTGCGAAATAGGGGATAGGATTCTGTGGTGCTGGGTGGGACTTTGGGCTATGGGTAAAGGTATATCCAGGGTCTATGACCAATTTCTTGCAAGGGTGGCTTATCATGTGGGGTAGGGGTCGCACGTAAATTTTTGGAGGGATGTTTGGTGTGATAATACACCATTGATGGAGGGATTTCTATGACACAGAAAGTACGGTGCTCAAGCATTGTTGTATGGATGAGGGCAATATTACATGGGACTTGCATTTAAGAAGACCACTAAATGATTAGGAGATGGAGTCAATGGTGCATCTCATAGCAAGGCTGCAAGGAATCTTCATTGGGAGGCATTATAAATTGCTAGCGGGGGAAGGGAAGGGAATTCGTTCCAGTGGGGCTTTTATGGTGTTCCAAGTCGTCCTTGAAGGTGACATTTCTATTATGGTTGGTGACCATTGGAAAGGTGCTTACGATAGACAACCTGATGGTGAGGGGAAGGCCTGTCCCAAATCAGTGTAGCCTGTGCTGCTCTTAACTCCAAGTCGGTGCCACACTTGTCCTTGCATTGTCTGGTGGCTCATTCCTTGTGGATGTTTTTTCATGGGATTATTAAGAAGGGATGGGTGATGCATGCTTCTACGAGGGCACTACCAGAGGAATGGTGTCAAGGGGGCTTAAATAAGCTGTCACATAGAGGAAAGTTGGTATGGAGAGCCATTACCAGGGATGTAAAAGGATTACATCCCTATCTAGAGAGTATACTACATATGGCAGGAGAGGAACTGTTGGGTTTTTTAGAACACTGCTTCGTACTTGCAAACACTTCCAAACCAAGCTCTCTATCTCTGTTGTGTGCATGGCTGTCTCATCTAAAGCTGTTTTCTCAATTCCCTTTGCATCAATGGATCTTGGATTGGGATCCAATTTTATATATGTAGTATACTCTCTAGATAGGGATGTAATCCTTTTACATTTCTATTCCGCAATAAATATGACTTTATTGATAAAAAAATGTCTTGAATCATGTTGTATCATATTCATCGCCTACTATGGTCGACCAAGAAGATCACACATGTCAATGTCACTAACATAATAGATGGTGGAGTCATGGAAGTTGCCAAATCTGGATGACACTTGCATGGCATCAGACAATACTTCTCTGCAACCTGATTTAAAACTAATGATGTGATAGAATTGATAGAATTGTTAATCACATTCTAGAAATTGTAGTAAATTCACTACCCAAGTAGATATTAGGTTAACAAAGAACTGCTCTCAATCACCACATGTGCTAGAACTTCAACACATCCATGGTGGAGATGGTTGCACTGCCTAAAAAATGTCTGGCTGTTGAGTAGGCTGAATGTTAGCCTTAGATTTTATGGGCTGCTTCTTTGTATGAACGATCATGGCATTCACTGCATATGCTTCTTCCTACCTCATTTGGCACATTCTTTGATGTATCATCTAGGGTTAGAAAAGAGACTTCCTAGGGAACTTAGATGAAGTGTCCCCTTCCTCCGTAGATCATATAATAGCTAACTTCTCGACTTCTACTCTCAAGTTTGGGATGGTTTGTGAGTTTTTATTGGCCTTGGTTTTCTATCGAACTTCCCTCATAAATACTTCATCTTTTACTCAGACCTAGCATGGGCAAAACTGCGAAGGCCTCATCTACACTTTTGAAATCTTGTGGAGAATGGCAGGATATAATGAAATTACAATGACCATTGCATATGATTCGATCAGTTTCTGAATAATCAAGAATCATGTGCATCTCAAGGATAATTTGTGGAAGTCCTTAGTGTAAGAATTGACATCTGGGGCTCCCTGTCTCAAATGGTGCACTTGGTTGAAAGTAATCCCTCTAGTAATGTAGGGGCACAACACTAACTTGGGGTAACTTTCAACAAAAGCACTAAATTGCTATTAATCGCTGCCCAACTTACTCTGTCTAACCTAGAATCCTCCCATGGTGTTGTACTCATGGAATCCATTCTAGAACTAAGACCTTTATATTTGACATTCAACTCATTGTTGGTCAACATCTTTGTTAATTAATAAAAGTCTGCAGGAACACTTGTTTTGGTTCAAAAAAATTGATGCAGGACAATCTCGGAAGATTGTATGATCTGCGGGTTATGGGTCCACACTTAAGAACAACCAATTTCATTATGTTTTTCACACCGTGTATGTGAATAGAGTTTACCAAAATAATCGGCAAAGCTTGAATTAATTCAGCAGTCTTAAATATGACTCAAAAAGATAGTTTGGTCGACTAGGGTGAAAACCCAAGCTGGGGTTTACAAACCATTACGGAATTTTAGGATAAAATTAATTCTATGTGTGCACTAATACCACCCAAAAATTTTAGATGATAGCTTCATATATAACCCCTTCAAACAGACCAAACGAACTTCCTGGATTCTACCAGAAATTTCACACAGCAGATTAGTTGAAGATGGAATTCAAACAAATCAATACTTAGCTTTAGGAAATCTGATGTAGATGAAACACGGCAATCAAAGCTACTTACAGATTCACCACACAGCCAATAAACTCCATACTTGTAGAATATTAAGTAAATTAGAAAAAAAGAAAACTCATAATTAAGAGAGAAGGAAGAGATTAACAATTCTGCTACAACTGAGAAGTTAGGTCTGGTAATTCTGGTATTAGGGTTTTCCTGTGTTTGCTTGGGCTTGGCTCCTTTGTGCCTTATGTTCAAGCTCAATGATGTGGGACGTGAAACAGCCCATGCTCGAATTTGATGGCCAGGCAGGGGTATTTTGGGTTTGAAATTTTTTGTTAAATCTAGATTAGTTTCTTGTCAGTCAGTTTGTTTTATTTTATTTTATTTATTTCAAGTAGAATATAACGGCAGATATGGCCCTAAACACAGCGGAATGACGGAACAAGATTCGTGAGCCGGCCACAAATAGTTGGGATAAGGCTGTTTGTTGTTGTTGTTGTATTTCAAGTAGAATATGTTTGATTCACTTAATAGGAAAGCAAAATTCTAGTTGTCACTTTCTTTAGGCCATTTTTGGGGGTATTAAATCGTGTTTGACTTGGTTTTGGTTGGTGTCACTTGAAAGGTTATTCAGTTACCTTTCCAACGAATCCAATATCTTGTGAATCTGATGTGATTTAGAATTTTATTTTTTGTGACTGGCATTAACTTATTTAGAGTTTTATTTTTTATAGGAAGTCTAGTTAGAGTGGGATTTGAAAGCCTGGAGATTGATGATGAATGAAAATTCCAAGGCCTATATGGCTTTTGTTCTTTGGCATGACTTTAGAATTTTGAAGGTGTGATACATTCAACCCTAGGTGTGATTACCAAGGTGGCAACTAGTGTGATTTTAGTTGGGCTTCTCAAATAAATTTTAAACCTACCCTAACTCTTGAAGAGATCACATATTATTCTTTTTGGCCCCACATTAACTTTCTATCCCTTTTTGTCCTGCATCAATTTGGTATCAGAGCCAAATCAATACTAGAACTACTAGGAGTGGAAGAAATTTTGGAGAAAATGATTGCTGCATTGATACCAAATTGCTGTAGGACCAAAACAAATAAGTATGTGATCTCTTAAAGGGTTAAAGTAGGTTTGAGGCTTATTTGCAAGGGCCCAACTAGTTGATGCTAGGCAATCACACCTAGGGTTGAAAGCATCACACCTTCAAGATTCTAGAGTCACACCAGAGAAAAAAATGTAGGCCTTGGAATTTCCATTCAATCATTAGTCACTTAATAATAAAATTTGAGTTACGAAGTACATATATAGCCTTCACACTCCAAGCTTTCAAATCTCACTTTAACTAGACTCACTAAAAAAATTAAAACTCTAATGTAGTTGATTTCATCACAAAGTGATACCCAGCCAATATTTTGGCCATGACTTTCCAAATCATATCGGATTCGCTGGATCTTGGACTTGTTGGAAACGTAATTACCTTTCAAATGAAACCAAAATCAAGTCAAACAAATAACCCATACTTAGCCTTAAAGAAAGTGATGGAAATAGAACTTTTACTTTCTTAAAAAATAAATCAAATCTCTTATACTTGGTAATTATTAAAAATCCCCAAATCGACTAACAAAAAATAACCAGAAACTGATAAAATCAAATATATATCCAGACAAAAATTTTAAACCCAAAATACCCTGTATAGGCATAACAAATTTGAATATGGACTGTTTCGCATCCTGCATCTCTCAGCTTGACCAAGGCAAGTCCTATCAGCATGGCAAACTAGCTTGGCTTGTTGACAGTTGATAAGTGTGCAGGAGGAGGTTTCCTATACCAAAATTGGCCTGACTGTATTTTAGTAACCATTTGAGTAATCCTTTTCCTGGGCTGTTACCATGTGTGTGTCTAAGAAAATATTTGATAAATTGGATTGTGGGATTATCTTTTAATTTAAACTAATAGCTGGTCTCAAGACCCTTTTAAGTGCATTGTGGATTGCCCAGTACTGGAGGTTCCATATTTTCAACTGTATCTTAGGTATCTGTAGAGGAAGAGATATACTTTTTTTTTTTATTACTATAAGGTTATTATATGGGTCTACATCGGCACTATAAACTATATTGTCTTACACTTCATTTTGCATGGTATCTTTGTTTATCTGGTTGTTGACCTTTTGCACAGAGGATCAATATTCCATTTGTTTATTTTATTTTATTTTATTTTTTTGGTTTTGTTTTGTGCTTACGGAAGTTTATCTCAAATAGTGATGAGAAACTCATCGCCTTGACGATTTTATTCTCCAGTTTGCAGCCAGTAAGGGATACCCGGGAGAAGCAGGTGCAACTCTGGAAGGAACTTATCCTTGATTACTGTAGAACTCAAAAGATATTTGTGATTGGACTGGAAGAAGAATTTCCGCTTTTCTCTAATCCTGTGATTGAAAGTAAGACCTGCCTTTCCACAAGGTCCTTTTTCATGAATATTATACTTGCTCACCCTCCGCTGATCACTATTCGTACCTTTGTAAAGCATTAGTGACACTTTGGCTGTACTCAAATGCTTAAAATGACATGATATACTTGGTTTTATAATGCATCTTAAAAGGATTTAGTGGAATACTTCACAGGTGTTAGTTTTATAATAATTTCCCTTGCATGTGGTATGTTTTCTAGTGGTTCTGGAGCATCCAACAAATGGACCCCTCCTTGAAGATTTCCTATCTCAGACCCAGTTGGATTATCCAAACCGCCCAATAGTTTAACACACACACACACCCCTCAGCTGATCACTTGTTCATACCTTTGTAAAGCTCAGCTGATCACTTGTTCATACCTTTGTAAAGCATTTGCGATACTTTGGCTGTACTCAAATGCTTACAACAAACATGATATTCTTGGTTTTTTAATGCTTCTTAAAAGGATATAGTAAAATACTTCACAGGTGCTAGTTTTATAATAATTTTATCTTACATGTGGTATGCTTTCAAGTGGTTCTGGACCATCCAATCAGTGGGCCCCTCCTTGAAGATTTTCTATCAGACCCAGTTGGATGATCCGATCCATCCAATAATTGAACAAACAAACACATACACACACACACACACACCTCAGCCAATCACTTATTCATACCATTGTAAAGCGTTTGCAATACTTTGTCTGTACTCAAATGCTTAAAACAACATGATATACTTGGTTTTTTAATGCATCTTAAAAGGATTTAGTAAAATACTTTACAGGTGTTAGTTTTATAATAATTTTCCTTACATGTGTGGTATGCCTTCAAGTGGTTCTGGACCATCCAATCAATGGTCCCCTCCTTGAAGATTTCTTATCTCAGACCCAGTTGGATAATCTGAACCATCCAATAATTGAACACACACACATATATAGATAGATAAAATGCAACCAATCTAATATTTAGAATTAGTTTAGTTATTTTGGCTAATTTTTAGCCTTGAAGATCTTCCAGCAACTGGATGGTGGGGGTTGATGAGCATGTTCTTTGGTGCGTTTTTTCCAATAGGACTTTGCATGGCATCTGCCCCGTGCTTTGTGGCCAATCAGCATACACAGCCACATGAGAGAGCTTCTGCACATTCAATATCATATTAGGATACCACTACTTGTATGACAACACACTTGACTGCGTGATGCAGGATAGCTTAGAGAATGCTGTTTGACTTTCTGAATGAAATAGACATTCTCAACAAAACCGATTTATTTATCTGATTAAAGGGTTCAGTTGAACTGAATCTAATAGACACCAAACTGTATCAAGTAACCAATAAATTCAGCACTAATGAATCCCAGAATTCTGGTAGGCAAATAGTCACATTAACACACTTAAACTAAAACGATTCAGTTGCTGCTTTATTATGTTTCAGCACCTCAGATGTCTGACTAACTTCACAATAAAATTCTGATCTAATGAAAGAGAACACAACACTTAGCTGATAATCTTTAGATGTAGGAGATCTGTCTGAATAGAAATCAAAGATGAGATTAGCCCATGTCGAGATCTTCAACAACACCTGATATGAATGAAAGAATCAGCATAGAGAGCAGATATGGGAGAGAAGGAGAAGAGGTCCAAACAGTATTTGTTTGATTATGTTATCAGCACTCACTGATTAACAACGCCACTGCACCAACTGTGGGGTAAGAGAAGAAGTAACGACTTCACTAGGGTTTCAAATACACTCAATCAATAAATCTCGCCTAGCCCTTTAGAAAAATTGCAGCAAAGCTAAAAACTAGAAACCATCTCTATGCTTAATAATGACCTTCTAAATAACTAACCCTAAAGAGACCTACCACAACAGAAAATTAGAAATCCTATTGACCTAATAAACTCCAACCGTATGGGAGAGAAATCTGTACCAGATTTCTCTCTTTAGGTTGCTTCCCCACTTGGGAAACAAATCTCCCCCAACTGGCCAGCTGTTTTTTTACATATCCTATGTCCTTAAAGTTCCAAAGAAATTACAACTTGCTATTAAGAAATGTAAATTCCTAATCTATCCTTATTTTTCCAGCACCCTGTTGGACCCCCTTTTAGGTTGTGGCTTTCATAGGATTTGGTACTTATCAAGCCATGCTATGGCTGTTGCATCAGTATGATTCATATCCAAATGTCATGCATGAACAGCCATTGCAAGTTTGATGGAAAAATTGAGTGGCGCTGTTATTAGGAACCATTCTGCAGCCTAAAGTTTATTTATTATGAAAAAATCTATTCTATTCTAGCATTGGCTTGTCTACGCCAAAAGAGGACCAAATTGGATAATCCTTACTGTCTGTTCCATCTCATCCCTTTGGACAGAGATTATGGTGAAGGAAAGGTTCATTCTTAGTGGGTAGGTGGATGAACCCATTCAAATGATAATCCCCGCCCCTTGAGCTTTTTTTTTATCTGTCTACAGCTATGCCATTGATAAACCACTCCTGAGGACTACCAGATCCATCTCTTAGTTCTTATTTATTACTATGATACTGCTGTACCATCCCATCTTTCCTTGATAAACTCTGATATGTAAACCATTGATTATCCCAAATTAAGTTTTCGCCTGGGGCATGTTCTATATTTTCTATTCCTTAGCATAATTATTGCAATTTGATTATGGTACTGTAGGATCTCTCAGTCATGAAGCTAGAGAGGCGTTCATCTCAGCCTTGGTTTCAGAAGGTTTGTTGTGGTTGCCAAACTTCAGAATGTTCTTTTTTGCTCGGTGAAGTCATTCTATGATTATAAGTTTATAAACTCTGTAGTCAGTTCACTTTCATTCATGTCTCACAGGGCGTGCAGAATGGATGGATAAAGGACACAGGAAATCTCTTATTCTCTGGCTCCGGATTCAAGATTGGGCTGATTGTATTTTACGTTTTGTGCGTAAAGACTGTAATATTAATTTGAATGACAATTTGCTACCAAACGTTTATTTCTGATTTTTCTTGTGTATTTGATTAGGTGAAGGATAACGGGTTGGAAGACAGTGTTATGACTGTTGAGGAAATACGTTCAGGGATCGAATCCCGAGGAACAGGTAAACTCAATTTTTTTACTTCCAGGTTTTGTTTTTCTTTCATTTTTTATTTTTATTTTGTGTCTGTGTATGTGCATGTGTGTAAATTAGACTCCACCAACACTGAAATAAATGTTCAGTCATGAGAATCCTTGTCCTGGACGAAATTAGCCATGTGGAAGTTCCAACCAATTCATAAGAACGTTTCATTACCGAAGTCTTAGGAGCTACCATAAGAGACGATTCATTTCCTAGTCCAGGTACATACAAAAGAGTAATAGATTCAAAACTGGCCCATAGATTTTTAATGTCCAAAAAACAGATAACAATGCTCTGTAAATCACTTTCATGCTAATTGGACTGTTTAGTCAGTGGACCTAAGAAAGCTTGACAGTCATGCTGATGGATATCAAATTTGTTGGGATTCAAACCTGCAGACCCAGTAGGATAGGTCTAATGTAGTAGAAGCTTAGAGTTAGGGTGTTCTCACATGGGATCCAAAGATTTCAAAGTAAAGAAATTGAATTGAATTTAGGGCTGAAATTTGCATTTAGAAAGGATGCTAATTTAATGGAAGGTTTGGGGGAAATAAACAAGACATTTAGGGCTTGTGATGAGGCAACCTATGAATCCAAAGTTGTGAGAACTTACAGTTGATTAGAAGGCAAAAGGATAATTAAACAATATGTCAATGGGGTTTAACAAAGGGTGTTGTGGGGCTGGTTGATTGATCAAAATGATGCTAAAAGCTAGAGGAAACAAATTTTATTTTATTTATGGAATAAAAATCAGATCTGTAGAATAGATTCTAGATCAAGGAATTAAAGATTTTCAACTAAGAAGGTGCCTGGAAAGCAGTTGAGTAGATCGAGGACTTCTATATGAGGCTTGCAATCACGCTTCTTGAATACAGATGTTAGCGTGAATTCAAGATTTGATTTCTTGAGGACCTATGCTGTCTGGTGATGCAGCACATCACAAGAACCTGGCTCTGATACCAAATTTGATGCAACACACAAAGCTCACTATAGGTTAAAAACTTAGGTTTAGGTAAGGAACAACTGAGGACTGATTTACCAGAGAATATCAAGGGTTAACAGCGTCACAAAGGGTTTAAAACAGGGCCTTGAGTTAAAGAATTAAAGTCGTAAGTTAGATGGGAACATCCGAGCGCTTTATGGAACTGTTTACTGAGACTTGATCAGAGGTAAAAACAGCATGTAAAACATGGCTTAACAGCTTGAAATCTGGAGCTGTGTGTCATGATTTAGTAGGTGTCTTCAGTCAACTGTAGGTTAGTAGTGATGGAGAGCAATGCTTAGGGTGGTGGAAATTCAAGAACATCAATCAAGATGGGTTCTAGGTAAGATTCTGGTTCGGTAATGGTGTAAAACCAGTGAACAAACAAGAGAGTAAAAGAAGAGAGAAAAGAAGCATACCTGTCCAGCATGCACTAATATTATATCAGGAAAATTTTTAGTCTCTTGTTTTCAGATATTTGACTGGATGCTATTTAAAGTTCTCTATGTACTTGGATGTGTTTTTCCTTCATAATGTAGATTTAGATGAACCAATAATTTTATTTATTTTTTGGATGTACTTACACACAAACACTCAAACTCCACAGTTGATTGATACATTTTTTTGTACTATTTGTGACAAGTACCCTACAATTTTCAAAATATTTTGTGTTTTACAATTGTGTCACACACCCATTGTCATGGCTACTAGTTAAACCTTAAACTTAATATTTTATCTTCTTTTTAGCATCATTCTGCTTAGAATTGCCATATCTGATTCCTCACATCCATATCAAGCATTCTGTTTATGTTATAGCCCAAACATAGAGTTACACAAATGTCTAATTAATTTTGGAAAAGGAAATACTAGTAAGTCTAATGTATTACTATTTACGTGTTATGATTTTGGATTTTTGGGGTCAACATGTCCAGTGCAGCGCTGTCTGTGACAAAGATCCTTTATCTTTCTTTAAAAAAATAAAAAATAAAATTGAAGCACCCATTGAAACTTGGTGGTATGCCCCAAATGCTTGTACTCAACTGGGATTTTGTGCGGAGGTGGTCTGGGGATGGTGAGGCCAATTTTATA
>JAOXJP010000001.1:21655400-21669637 GCA_025762735.1 Platanus orientalis
CCATTCTAATCGAATTGGAAATTTATTACATGCTCTGAATTTTGGAGTGTACACTCATTAATCTGGCTTTTGAATGAAAATTTATGCTATTCTAATTATGAATCTCAATGAATTTTCCTGATTGTCTCCAATTCAAGCTATTCTTGCAATCTTTAATTTGCTGATTTATAATCTATTGGAAATCAAAGGCTGCTTCAGAAACCCTTAAGATTCTCTCTGAAATTGTTAAATGTAAGAAATGTGATTGAAAAACACTTCAATGAGAAAGCTGAATGATTTTGATCTTTGGGAGAAAGGAACATGTAGCACCCAAAGCTCCTTGACGTCTATAATCACTCATTGAAAAGAAATCTTACAAAAGTACACACCTGGTATTGACTACACCTTGTAAACAGAAAAACATTATGCAACATACATGTAAGAAAACACAAACCAAACTTGGTTACATAGACCACGAATTATGTGCTGAAGAGCATATTGGTGAACTTTAGTTACGAGCATGTCAAATTGGGGGCTGGACAAGACTTAGGTTTGTGATATCACGTCGGCAAGGCCCAGATTGACAGCACACATGATGGTTCAATTCTATCCATGGATCGTGACTCCAAGATAGATATCCTTGATCAAATGTAATTCCTTGACCACATCTATCATGTTCATTCGTTCCCTTGGCGATTCCACAGAACAGGCAACTCCAATTCTAACTACCGAAGTCAAGCACTCTTGCATATTCTTTGTCATGTTTCTCTGTGTTTCAATGTTATCAATAGTTGACGCTTCTTCTTCTTCCCTAGAAAAGAGTATCGGATCCACAATTTTCATCACTCCATCAGGCAAAGCCATTTTAGCCAAGTAATGAAGATTTAAGCCATCTTTAAACATTTCATCAATGGGTCTCTTCCCTGTGAACATTTCCAACAGGAGTATCCCATAGCTGTACAAGTCGCCATGAGTTGATACCTTCGCACCTACACCGTACTCTACAATTCAGGCATAAGTCATTATTTTTGTGAGAGAAGAAATGTAATCAAATGTAACAAATTTAGAATTACAACATGAAGAGAAAACCTACAAATGCAAATATAAAAAATAAATACAGTCAACAAGTACCAAAAAATTGATCACTAAAAGAAGTATGATTACCTGGAGCAGTGTATCCAATAGATCCTTTTATTCCAATTGAGCTGCTTTGATTTTGAGAAGATGTATTGGGTACTTGAGAAAGGAACCTTGATAACCCAAAATCACCAACATGTGCAGTCATGTCGTTATCAAGAAGAATGTTGCTTGGTTTTAAATCACAATGGATGATAGGCATTTGATAGTGGTGATGAAGATATTCCAAGGCAGAAGCCACATCAATAGCAATGTTTACTCTTTGAAGAAGGTTTAAGTTCCTCAGTCCATCATGTGTACCATCTATTTCATGATGCAACCATTTCTCCAAGCTCCCGTTGGGCATGAACTCAAAAACCAGAGCTTTGAAATCATTACCTTTAAAATCCGTGCTTGAGCAAGCTGTTATGATCTTGACGAGATTCCGATGTCTAATGTTTCTCAAGGCTTCACATTCTGCCATAAAACTCCTAGAAGCCCCTGGTTGTTGAAGGTTGAGTACCTTCACCGCAATGATTTTTTCATCTTCATCTTCTTGAAAAATTCCTTTATACACATAGCCAAAACTACCTGCACCAATCAAATTAGTGGAAGAGAATCCACCAGTTGCTTTCAGAAGTTCTTCATATGAAATCCTGAAATGATGGCCCCTTATTGAAGATCTGGAAGAAGGCGCATTTTTCAACTTTTTTCTCAAATAAAGGAGATAAAAGGACAACGTCAAAATAATGCATAGAAGAACCCCGCTACTTAAGCCAATTGCTAGCTTGAAAGCGAGAAGCCTTCCCTGTTTCTTGGGCTTTTGGACGGGGCATGCTGGCAAATGCAATTCAATAACACCACCACAAAGCTTTTCGTTCCCAATTACTGAAATTGCACTCACATTTCGAAAAACTCCTTGTGTTGGTACCTCACCCTCAAGATGGTTGAAGGAAAGATCTAAAATATTTAATCGCTGTAGAGATTTGGGGATCGAGCCAGATAAATTGTTGTGTGAAATATTTAATTCTTGAATGCCCCTCAAAAAACTCAGAGATGAAGGAATGGATCCTTGGAAGAAGTTACTCTCCATATACAGTTTTTCCAAACTTGTACAACTAGCAAGGCTCTGGGGAATTTCACCGACCAACTTGTTCTCATTAACAGATAACATTCCAAGATTTTTTAAGTTACCCACTTCTGGAGGTAGGGAACCAACCAAATTGTTTTGAGATAGGTCTAGGACAATCGATAAGGATGAAATACCAAAAACTTCTTTGGGTATTGAACCAGCAAGCATATTCCCAGCAAGAGATAATTCTATTAATCTTTTACATTTTCCCAGGGATGGAGGTATTTGGCCCTCTAAATGGTTGGCTTCTAAACCAAGTTTGCTCAGTTGTGTTAGGTTTCCTAAGGAGGATGGGATTTTCCCTGATAATTTATTAAAACCAAGTGCAAGAGCATATAAGTTTCGAAGGTTCCCAATGGAGAAGGGAATCTTACCTGTCAAAAGATTGTCCTCAATGCCCAATATTTGTAAGTTTACCAGGCTCCCAATTCCGGTTGGGATGGTTCCAGATATTTGACATCGTCCTAGTGTAATTTCCCAAAGCTGGGTTGAGAGGTTCGCAATGGAAGTGGGCAATATCCCACCAAAATGATTAGTGTCTAGATGCAATTGTTTCAAACTAGTACAGTTGGTTAAACTGTTTATAAAACTCAGGTCACCAGCTTCTCCGCCTCCTAGATGATTTGAATCCATTTGTAAAAACCAAAGATACCGTAGGCCTCCAAAATTGATGGGCACTTTCCCAGTAAATTTATTTTCGCCGATGCCGAATTCTGCAAGATTCGAACAATTGGACAGTGAAAATGGAATGGATCCAGTAAACTGGTTTCTTCCGATATTGAACAATTGCAGATTAGGAAGCCTATACCCTAAGTCAGGCGGAAGACTTCCCTGAAGTTTATTTCCTCCCAAGTGAAAATAAGTAATTGATGACAAATTGTACATGGAAGAAGGGACTATACCAGATAATTTGTTTTCACCGAGTCCAAGGTATTCTAAAGATTTCAAAGGGCCCAGGGCATCCGGTATACTTCCCTCCCAAGTTATTCAAACCCATAAGAAGGGCATTGAGTGATGAAAGATTCCCAAAAGAAGGTGGGATCTCTCCCGTTAAATAGTTATGGCGAACTTGAAGAACCGTGAGCTCCGACAAATGGCCAAATTCCACTGGAAGTTTACCTGCAAGATTATTTCCACTCAAAGTGATGAAAACGAGGTTGGAGCAACGGGACAGATTGGTCGGGATTCTTCCTTGCAGTGAATTATTTGCCAGATCTAAGTATTGTAACCTAAACAAACGACCGATTTCTTGGGGGATCTCACCATGGAAGCTGTTGTTTGCGAGATTAATCTCCCTAAGAAAGCTGAGGTTTCCTATCTGTGGTGGTATGAACCCCGACAAGCCCCTCGACTGTATATTCAACATCCTGACTCTCATTGGATGTCGGTGACCACCACATATTACACCTTCCCACTTGCAGAAGTGGAGAGAATCATTCCACGGGCTCATCACCCGGAGAGGATCGTCAGTAATACTAGCCTTGAAGGCAAGCAAGGCCAGCAGATCCGTTTCATTTCCGACAGAGACGGTGGTTGTAGTACTAGTAGTGGTGGTGGTGGTATGACTGAGACATTGTGAATGCAGCAAGTCCATGCATATGCACCAGAGAAGAACGACATAGATGCAAAATGAACTAGACATCCTATAACACATGGCTGATACTACTCATCGGGTAGATAGGGAATGAATTTATAAGAAATTTGTCATCAGAGGCACCCATTTACACGGCCACAAAAAATATAATTTTTTCGGAATCATTTGTGGCTGCTTCTTTAATTGAGAAGTTTCCACCGTCATGAAAATTACAGAGTAATTTAAAACAAATGATAAAAAATAGAACATTGGAAAAAATAATTATTAGTATAAGAATATAAAAAACTAAGAGAGAAAAAACAATGAAAGAAAAGACTAATGAATATCCTTTTAAAGACAACTTGGTGGAAAAACCTAGAGAAAATATATAAAAGAAAAATTCGAGAAAATTCAAGAAATTTTATAACAAAAATAAATTTAAGAGATTTAAAAACAACACAAAATATTTTAAATATGACTAGTTTGTTTGTAAAAAAAATCTATAGAGCAATAAATTATAGATATAAAAACAACAAAAGGAAATACAAGAAGAACAGAGTGAACCTAACTAAAATGGAAACCGTTGCGGTTGTTGTTACAAAAACAAACATCATCAACAATGCAAAGGATTGGGTAATAAACACCGGTTCTACTAAGTACATTTGCAATGATAGGAATGCATTTGCCTCCAATACTTCATTTGATAACGGAGAAATGGTATACATGGGAGACTCAAGGTCTGTACTACTAGATGAGAAATTAAGGAAAGGTGTTTCTTAAGCTAACTTTTAGAAAGATTCTAATGCTTAATGATATATTGTATGTGAAGGACATTCGCTGGAATCTCATGTCAGGAAGCCTACTTAGAAAAGCGATAATTAAATTAATATTTGAGTTTGAAAAATTAATTCTTACTAAGAACAATTTATTCCTTAGAAAATGATATTGTAATTCAGGACTACATGTACTTAGCATTTTGGATGTAATAAAATCTAGTTCTTCTTTAGCTTATATGATTGATTCGTTTAATTTGTGACATGGTAGATTATAACACATAAATCAATCGTAACTAAATAAATTGAAACAAGTTGGGTTAATCTCTTATTTAAATACTAGTGAGTTAAAAAAAAATTGAAATATGTGTAGAATTTAAATTTATCAAGAAATCACATGAATTGGTAGAAAGAAAAAATGAACTCTTAGAATTAATACATAGTGATTTAGGAGATTGAATGAAAGAACACTATGACTAGAGGAGGGAAAATATTACTATATAATATTTATAGATGACTATTCTACATAAATAGACTTGTTCTTATTAAGAACAAAAGATAAAGCAAAAGATGCATTCATCAAATATAAAAATAAAGTAGAAAATCAGTTAGAAAAGAAAAGAAAAAGACGAAGAACTAATAGAGGAGGTGAATATGAATTCACATCATTAAGAAAATTATGTGAAAGTAGTGTTATAATACATTAAACTATTGCTTCATATAGTTCGGAATCCAATGGAGTAGCATAAAGGAAAAGCCATTTCCTCAAGGAAATAATAAATGCATTATTACTAAATTTTTGGTTACCTATGAATATGTGGAGGGAAGCTATATTGTCTGCTTATTTTATACAAAATAGAGTTCTACATAAAGACTGGTAAGACACCTTATAAATTGTAGAAGGGTCATGTATACAATCTTAAATATTTAAGAGGATGAGGTTGTCTAGCTAAAGTAAGTCTACCTGAACCTAAGAAAAGGAAATTAGGATCTAAAATATCATATTGTATATTTATAGGTTTTGTACAAAATAGTGCAATGTATAGGTTTTTAGTTAGAAAATCTGAAAATAATATATTAAAACCAAATACGACTCTAAAGGCAAAAGATGATGGGTTCTCTAAGGATATATTTTATACAAAGAATAAAATATCTAACAACATTGAGAATAAAAATAAAAGAAAGGAAATAGTAGAAAATGAAAATGAAAAAATATCCGATGGTAAAAGAAGTAAAAGAAGTAAAAAGACTCCAACTTATCTTGAAGATAATTATTATATTTATCTTGTAGAGAATGATCCCAAGATTTTAAAGAAGCCATGAGTTCTCTATATGCAATAGTTTGAAAATAAACTATTGACAATGAATTAGAATCTATTATGGCTAATCATACTTAAGAATTGGTAGAGTTGCTTGAAGGGTCTGAGCTTATAGAGTACAAATGGGTATTTAGAAATAAATTAAAATCAGATGGTACAATAAATAAATTTAAAACTAGATTAGTAGCTTTAGGATATGAATAAGAAGAAGATGTCAATTACTTTAATAATTATACCCTTGTTGTGAGAATTACTACAATAAGAATATTCATTGCAATTACAACAATTTATAAATTGATAATACATCAAATAGATGTTAAAAAAACATTTCTAAATGGGGATCTAGAAGAATAAATATACATGACACAACGCAAAGGGTTTATTGTGCTAAGTTAAGAATATAAAGTGTGTAGACTTGTAAAGTCAATATATGGGCTAAAACAAGTGCCTAAACAATGACATGAGAAGTTTGATATAACTTTAATTTCAAATGGGTACATAGTAAATGAATTTGATAGATGTGCATATAGTAATTTTAATGGAAACTCTAAAGTAGTTATTTGTCTGTATGTAGATGATATGTTGATATTTGGAACAAGTTTAGAAGTGGTTACAAATACTAAAAAATTTCTTTCATCTAAATTTGATATGAAAGATATAGGTGAGGCAGATGTAATCTTAGGTATTAAAATCCTAAGAAGTTCTAGTGGACTGATGTTAAACCAGTCACACTATGTTGAGAAGATATTGAGAATGTTTGGACACTTTGATAGTAGTCGAGTATCTACTTCATATGATGCTAGCATTCATTTGAGGAAAAATGTGGGGGGTCCAATAGCACAAATAGAATATGGTAGTGTGATATGGAGTTTGACATATTTATCAAACTATATTATACCCGACATAACATGTGTTGTAGGTAGATTGAGTAGATATACTCATATTCCTAATAACACACATTGGTATACAGTAGTTAAATTATTTAAATATTTAAAATGTGCAATTGACTACAGTTTATGTTTTAGTGGTATACCTCTTATGTTATAAGGATATTGTGATGCTAATTGGATATACGATATAATAGATACCAAATCAATGAGTGGATATGTGTTCGCTCTTGGTGGATGAGCAATATGTTGGAAATCAACCAAGCAAACTTGTGAAGCAAATTTAACTATGGAGACCAAATTTATTGTCTTAGAGAAAGCAAGCGTAGAAGTTGAGTGACTAAGAAATCTCTTAGCACATATTCCTTTATAGAATGGACTGGTTCAATTAGTGTCTATATTGTGTGATAATCAAGCGGTTATAAGTAGAGCCGAGAATAATACGTACAATGGAAAGAATTAGCATATATGCTTAAGACACAATATAGTGAGAAGAGTGTTGAATCGTGGTATTATATCACTAAATTTTGTGAAGTTAGAAAAAAATCTAGTTGATCCTCTAACAAAATCGCTTGATAGAAAAGTGGTAAGAGATACATCGAAGAACAAAGTTGTAGGAAAACTTGTTGCACACTGTCCAAAGAGCATATGCTCTTAGTCCCTTCCTATGGTGTAAACAATGCATAAATTGCAACACAAAGTAAGGGTTGACTTATTAACTCTTAATGAATTCATAGCCTATGGGTGGTGCAGTTAGTTGTAGTTCGCGCCTAATGGATTCACCTATATGAGTGTGGAAGTGGAGCTACTTCCAGTGAGAATTTGGGTTGAGTTCATTGAAGCACTCATGAAAACCAAGAAAGACGTAAGGCTGAAATGTGTCAAATCAATAAAATGGCAATGTTTGAGATAGTTAAATGTGGGTTGCACAGTTAGCAAATTTACATAAACAGAGAATGGTTCAAAAGAGCTTGCTCTACCATGCTCCAATAAATCTTATTATATAATCCTAAGTATCGGTTCAAAGTCTAAAAGACACCGGTATCATAGCATTCAACTATCATTGGTTCAAATCTAAATTGAGTCTTGTTTGTGTGTATTTTGAATCTGTTGGGGGGGGGGGTTGTTATATTCTGAGATTCAAACCATGATGGAGGCATCACCTCGATTAACGCACCATTTTAATCAATCGGGTTAAGCATGATTAATCGAGATGATCTCTAACAATAAACAATTAATGGATTTTTTAGAATATGTTCATGGGGATTCGTGTAGAGATGCAAGTTATGTTTATAAACATTAATGAGTGACTTTTCATGAACAAAAGGTTGTCAAAGTGTCTACAAACACATCTTCGAAGTGGTTTTTCAAATCTATACATATAGAAAAGGCTTTAACATTAAATACACTTGAAAATCTCTATTTTTGTGCTTTCTCTATTATTTTTTATGCAAGTTTCTTTGGTATTGTTCAGCAATCAAGATCAAGAGTTCTCGAGTTGTATCGAATCGGATTTGAACCACATCCATTGCCATTCACTGGAGAACTTCTTAGACTGTGTGGGTTAGAGAAGCATGCGTTGTTAAATCCTAGGATGGTCATCTACTACACCTTACTGTACAGATTAAAGGGAGACAAATATCGTTTAGGATAGTGTCTTCAGACATGTCTTAACATAAATCAATAAGTTTTTCTAACTCTATTTTAATTTCTGATTTTAGTTGTAATAATTTCTCTATTATATTTTAGTTTGATTTTCTGCAATAAATTTATGTTAATTTATTTTGTGATATTGTTATCTGGTCTATTTAATTAATTATTGTAAATTTAATTTCCTACAATTGTCTAAAACAACACTGGGTAGACCTTAGAAGCACGTCTTCCTCATGAGCACGCCATGCCAACTTTTTCCAATTTGCTTCCTTAATAAAATGTTAAGAAACTATTGTGGAGAATTCCTATTCTTCTATTCAAACAAGGTTTAACCAATATGACTCGATAATTATGAGTTTGGTATTTGCCCCACTTAAGAGGACTTTAGCATTAAATGATAAGAGACAAAAAGAATGTATGAAAAATAATATTATAATTGTAATTAAAGACAAATACAATGATTTCGTACACTTACCCTTCTCGTTTGGTATTCACACTAAGTTTTATTCCGAGACAATCCTAGTCTTAGATTTTTAATTGTTATTTGGGTTATTGTTTTGATCTGATTTTTTTTTGTTGGCTCCCTAGTGTACATTTTACACCTCTACAAAATTTTCATAAATTCCTAAGCATGTGAAAGCCCTGAAAATATATTTGCAAGTTAGAGACAAAATACTGTCTCTACTGAGTTTGATTTCCAAGACAAGGGGAGTCTTAGATTTTTATCTATTTTTAGAAGAGGAATTTTGATTTGATTGTTTATGGTAGGCCCCTAGGTGGGTGTCCTACATCTTTGTAGATTTTCATAATTTTTTTAGCAATACAAAACCCTGTGTAAAGGGTTGAAAGTGGAGACATGCACTATCTCTAGTGAATTTTATTCCAAGACAGTTATGATCTCGGTTTTTTAATTATTTTTTGGTTTAATTTTTTTATGGTATGCTCTTAGGTGGGTGTCCTATCCCTATGTAAAATTTCATAAATTTGTGAGCACTGGAAGTCTTTGAATAAAAGCTTAAAGTGTGCTACCTATAGGTTGCATGTCAGAATTCATGATTGATCATGGATTTCCATGACCGATCAAGAATTCATGACTAATCATGGACTTCCATGATCATTCAAGAATTGTGTTAGGAAACCTAGAACCCTATTTTTATTGACATTTTTGCTCTCTTTTTGCAAATATGAGTCCATTTACTTGTATACATGATAATTTTATGATTTTTTTTTTTATTAAATCCATGTATGTTACTTGTTTCTTTTATTATTAATCAAGTCTTAATGAGCATGTTCATGCTAGGTTATGTTATGCTTTGAGTTGTACCTATTGGATTGTTTCATGCATCTTTTGATGCTAGATTATGTTTAGCATTGAGTTGTACCTCTTAGATTTGTTTCAAGTATATGTCTTGACTTGCTTATGTGATTCGCATGATTATGAATGAATGTATATGATGTGCATGGCATGGAGAGCCCATGATGGTAAGTATCTCTTTTGATTCCATACTCTAAACTAGACTAACCTTAGTAGGTTAAACCAAACACTTATAGGTCATCAGAGTATCTGACACCTAAATTTTACACGGGGGACAATGCTAATGTCATGGTTGCTTTGTCAGCGCAGACAAATTATGTAACCCAATCTAGTCAATGGGAGACAAGGCTGATGATATGGTTGCTATGTTAGTGTGGGAGAGGTTGCATAACCTTATCCAGTCACTACCTTTCAGCTCGTCTTGACCCTTTAATTTGTGGTTTCTGCCTTCTCCTGGGAACATGTTGCAGTAGTTCGTAACCCAAAGTTCACAAAACTTGGTCATAACCCAATCATGTCATTTAAAACATACATATATTGATATGACATAATCTCGACCCCCATTTTATTAATGTATTTATATGTTTCAGTAACGTGGAGTACACTGTATATATACATAATGAAACAAAATGAATCTACCCTTTATTCACTCTCAAAGTTAAGTATGCTTGACTGTTGGGAACTTACATGCACACACAACCCCCTAAAACTACATGTAGTTTGATCCTGACAAAACCCTAGGAACCCCAACCACACAAGGTTAGGTATGTAAGTAACCTAAGACTATGTCTTGAGTGAAACTGTAGTAATCACACAATACTGGGGGCCAAATTAGTAATTCTACATTTAAATGGTATACTCCCATATTCTAATTATGATACATATGTTAGGAGAAGCCACCCTAAAAAGGTGGATGGTTGGGGTGCCTAACACCTTCCCCAGCCACAACAAAACAAATTACCTGAATCTATAAAAACCAGATCTAGTTTAGGGTTTATACACTAGACTTTAAGGTTTTGAAACTAGACCTAGTTTAGGGTATATACACTAGACCTTAGGGTTTAGACTTCCTTTTATTAAGAAAAGAAACCGATGTCCAACTTTATCAGTAAACTCAAATTAGTGGTGACTCCTAATGAAAATTGGTATTGACAAACCTTAGGGTTTAGACTTCTTCTTATTGAGAAAGGAAGCCAATGTCTAACTCTATAGGTAAACCCGAATTGGTGGTGACTCCTAATGAACCTTGTCATTGGCCAGCTATTATCACACCCCTCAAAAGACCAACCTATTACACATACGGCGAAGTGAAGGCAGGAGTCGAGATACCCAAGGGAGGAGGGAGATGCAAACACCCGATTTCCCGATGCCCACAAACACTAAAACTGAAGTATCGTCCATTTAATTGCTGCCTCCTTTCCGGGTTAGCTTTAGGGCTGGTGGGACTTCTACCTTACAAAAAGCCCAAAGACAATCTATCACCAAGATTCCAGTTGTAAAAAGAGGATCCTGAGAATTGTTGGGCATAGAACCTTTAGTCTATGGAAAGAAAAATATCTCTGCTACACATCTTTTGTCTACAGATTCCTCAAAGGGAA
Source organism: Platanus orientalis (assembly GCA_025762735.1). NCBI lineage: Eukaryota > Viridiplantae > Streptophyta > Magnoliopsida > Proteales > Platanaceae > Platanus > Platanus orientalis. The sequence continues at coordinate 21,666,746 of JAOXJP010000001.1, forward strand.
ATGAAACTTACACAATCAAAGAAATTGTTTCTGAAGTCTAGGAACACCAACTATTCTAATTTAATTCCAGATTTGTACTTGAAGAAACTCAAGTTCCTCTTTCAAGACCTATTGAAATAAATTATTCCAAAATACTGGAATTGATCATACCACATATGGTCTTCAAATGCCTTTCAACGTAGGCAACAACAATGAATTTAATGTGATAGAAAAAGAAGAATTCCACAAAAGCAAGGAAATTCTTAAAATAGATATCTACTCGGATAGTGATAGGACTGAGCAGTCGATCTATCTATCATAGAACGATGGTCATGGTGAGGCTTGTCCGTAAGTGCATTTATTGAGAGGTCATAGCTCTTGAAGGAACCTTGATGTTGTTGGGAACTTTCTCATATCATTCTCATTTATATGTGGTGATGGCCTGTGGTCAGTATAAAACATGGAACGTTTGGTGCTCTTTATTTATTTCCTATTTGTTTGTGGCGATGACTTGGAACAATAAGGACAAAAGATCGGTCAGTGCATTAACCTAAACACTTTTGTAAGGCCACATTTCATTTGACCCATATGCATTAACCTAAACACTTTTGTAAGGCCACATTTCATGCACTGATTGGTAGTGGTGTGATATCTATTAATTCAGGTTGGAGATGATTCAAAATTGTATTAGCTGAAATATATGGGTTATAGGCGGGTATTATTGTAAATGTATAATAAATATGCACATGTGTGTTTATTACACACTATGTCAAATAGTGTCACTTCCTTGGCAGAAACTAGTGAGTTATCTGTCCATTTAAACTAGAGAAGATGTGAATCCTTCGTCCATCACCCTGTAATAGATAGTTTCCATTTGAAAATCTTATTTCAGATCTTTCATTTCTTCCCCTTCTTATATTCAAATCTAACAACAATATTTCTCCATGATTATTCATGGGATTGATCAACATTCCAATCCCTAATTTGAGAGTTGTCGCATTTGGATATCTCATTCTCCTTGGTTTTTAATTTTCTTTCTGTGTCCAATCTGATAAGTTTTACCATGGATTTAAGTTGCATATTTGTGTTAAACAAGGGAATGAAGCAACTAGACTTCTGTTGATGAAGAGAAGGAAGCAAATGTTCTATCCAGGATTTTGGTGTCCAAGACTGTGGAGACAACACATGGAAGAAAATGGGTGGGTTAGAAGAAATTTTAAATTCCCACCCATTTTATCCATGGTCCTAGACACCAAATCCTTGACAGAACATCAACATAGACAATCATTCTTCAAAAAAAAAAAATTCAAATAAAAGGAAATGAAGAGATTGTAGCTACACAATTAGGAGAAACTTGGTTTAGAGGAGAGAAAACAATGTCTTTTATTTATTTCATTGAAAGCAAGGAACGTTTAAGAAAGGAAGAAGAAGAATGATTGTCTGTGTTGACACAGGCCTTGTAGGCATGCCATTGATTGAAACATGATGTGTTTTTTAATTTGGTGTCTGTCTTTTACCACCTACTTTTTCAATTCAACACTTTTTTGGATGATTTTACCCCCCAACACAACACTTGTCAGTTTATAATTCATCATAGATACTACAAAGACTTTTCATCACATAACATTTACTAGGTATTTTAAGATTCAATCTCCTCTAGTTTTTTGTGTTAATAATCTCTTCTATTAATATCTTTTCTTTCTTATACTAAAAAAAAGCAATATATGGCCATAGGTCTTTGTAAACATCTCTTTAACCACTTGAGTAATCTGGTTAACGTGGTCTTTTGAAGTGGTCAAACTTGTTACTCTTGCCTATCATGTAGTTTTTCTATGTTGACACAAGCTTGTGTAGACATGGCTGGCATGCCATTGATTGACACATGATGTGTTTTCGAATTTGGTCTCTTTTTTTTACACCTGAACACGTTTTTGAACCCCCAACACAATATGTTCAGCTTATAATTCACCATAAATACTACAAACTTTGTCATCACAAAACATTTTCTTCCCTTTTTCTTGGAAATTAAGGGGGGTGGAATTGCCCCCCCCCCTTGCCCCTACGTGGCTTTGCTATTGACTGCAATTGTATGTCTTGTTGTAATTCTTCCTTTAAAGAATCGAGCCAATTGGAAATAAGCATGGCAAGGGTGGGGGTAGTAGCCATGGCCTCCTTGAAGTGATTAAATTCTGCTTTTGATTCCTTTGTCCGATGGAAGTTTTCCTTCTTAAGCATCATGGTGAGAAGCTATCCAATCTTCCCTTAGTCACGGATAAATCAACTTTAGTACCCACTAAGCCCCAAAAAATCCCTCAAGCCTTTTAATGTAGTGGGTTTGGGCCATGAGTTCATGCTTGCAATCTTCTCCAAGTAATCTAAGACGCCATGATTAGAGATTAAGTGGCCCAAATATTATAGTTGTTACTTCCTAAAGCTGCACTTGGATTTTTTTGACACTGAGTTTATTTTTTCATAATATTTCCAATGTAGTGGCTAAATGGGTCACATGTTTTTCCCAACTGTAGTTGTAAACTAAAATGTCATAAAAAAAAAAAAAATGAATAGATGGAAGTGGGGTTGGAATACCTCATGCATTGAACTCTGGAATGTGGCTTGTGCATTGGTTAATCCAAAAGGCTTGAAAAAAAATTTGTAATGCCCTTCATGGTAACATAACGCAGTCTTGTGCACATCAAGTGGGTGGACCTTAATTTGGTGATAGCCTAATCTTAAGTCCAATTTGGAGAATAGCTAAGCTCCATGTAACTCATCCAATAGTTATTTGATCATAGGAATAAAAAATTTGTCCTTGTGTCATGGTGTAACTTGATGTGAGAATTTATTTCACACATTTTCTTAGTCCTAATTGTTTTGATTCAGAGTGTTTTGTATGTTTCTTAGCTCGTTTATCTA
>JAOXJP010000001.1:21682885-21713275 GCA_025762735.1 Platanus orientalis
CTTCTGACTTTTGGAGTGCTAGAAGTCATAAGTTGTTAAAAATAAGTTTATCCAAACGCAGTCAAAATCATAATCACTCTTCAAACTTATTCCGTTGATTCTATGTTGTGACTGGACAAACAAAACAAAAGTAGTCTATCTTAATCAACTTATTTACTCTTTTTTGTCTATAACATTAACGACAAAACACATGCAATATTCATGAAATCTAATGATAAAAATATGAAGTAAAATCAACTTTCAAAAATAGGTAACCAAATGGGATTCTAGATTCTTACAATCAGATTCCAAAATCTGATTATGAGAATCCAGAATCAGAATCAATAAACTGATTCTAAAATCCGAACCAAACAGCCCAATAGTCTTATTAAACACACAGATGTTTTCACTGAATTCTTTTATGTATTTCATAAAATGGAACATGGATCCTTCTGTTATGACATCTATTGAGTAAGGTGTACCCTGGTTGTTAAAAATAGGAAAAATTAGCAAATAACTATAATAGGGTAAGCGATGTAATGTTTCTATACTCTTTTACTTTCTAGTTAGTGTAGAAGTTATAGATGGAGACTTTCTTTATATCAGAAGTCATTATTAGAAAGATTATTAGACCACAAGTTGTCCTAAAAATGGACTCATTACTTTGAAAGTTTTTTTTTTTTTGGGTAATTTTTAATTGAAAGTTGAAGTCTTATTTCGGCAATCTTCTTTATGCCTTAATTTCGAGGGTCAGAACATAACAGTTGACATTTTTTTTTTACAGGTAATTATAGGTGAAGATGGGTTTTGAACCCAGATCTGTGGTACAACACCCACAGACTTTACCAACTTAGCAAGCTGACATCTTCACTTGATTCTGTTGTCAGTTAACTTCGTAACAAATCCAAAATCTTGCAAGTCCGATGTGATTTGGAAAAAAAAAAAATTCAAATAATGGCATTGTAGCAGTTTTGACATAAATTGTCCATTTTGAACATTTATTTTAATTAAAAGTTTCTTGAGATTATTCCTAAAGTTTGTTTAGCAATGTTAATAAATATACAAATATGGTGTACAATTTACCTGAAAAAAAATAAGGTTTACATGTATGTGATTAACATAATTTGAATTTTATGAATATGAGTTGTTTCTTGAATCAAAACCTCTTCAAGTTTATTTAGTTATTGAATTTTCCCCTTAATGAATTTTCTTTTATCAAAAAAAAGTTTATTTAATTATTGTGTAATTTTTCTACTGCACTAAAGAGCTACTGTGCTTCATAAAGATCGTGTGAATGTTGAATATTTTAGTTACTGAACTTCATTTTCTATCTATCAAGGATTTGTAAGTTCACTTCAAGTCAATAGCTTAAACGGCTAGTGAAATCATCCTTTATTGCTGCTGGTGGTTGATTAAGTTTTTCTATTATTTTATTGCTTGGTGTCCATATTTAGAATTAAGATTTTAATTTGTTAATTGAAGTCTTTATTGATTTAATTATCTCAATCAGATTAACACTTTACATAAAGCAAAAGGGACAGCACCAAATAATCTTACCTCTGGATATGTATATCTTAAAATTCTCTCTTTTTATCATATGTAGTACCTAAAATTTTTAGCTCATACCATTTGTGTTTCACCGTTATTCCAATGGACAGGTTTGGTGAAAATGAAAGTGGTATACATGTATGTCAATTAATCCACAAAGTATACTATTAAAAAAATAAAATAAAATTAATCCACCAAGCACATCAAGGTGTATAGCCAGTTTTTCTAAAAACAAGGTAGTTCTGATCAAGATATATATGTTAAATGGTTTGAGTGGGTTTTAAAGTTGGTTCTCAACCAGACGCCAACCTTCCTTTATCCGGGCTTGGGACCGGCAATGTCTGATCAAGATATATACTGCTTATAAAAATCAAAGAACCGGTTGGACGTTCTATATACTGCCTATAAAACTCTATAAGTACCGATTGGCATATGTGTTCACCAATGTACTTGGATGAGTATGTTACAGAACCATTAGAAAAAAATCAATCAACTGCATTGGAAGAACATGTCCTTTCTGCAAGAAAAATCAGATAATCGCAGCAAGATTAAAGAAATAGTCATTGTCACAAATCTATGGATACGTTTAGTATTTGATACAAATAAATATAACTGATCATGTATATTGAGAAAAGAACATCATCTTGGAAGATACAAGGTTCCACATATCAAGACTTAACTTCGTCAAAAAAAAAAAAAACACACACACACACACAAGCCCATACAACTTCGTGTGAACTGCCAAACAAGGGTGGAAAAAATAATTTACATCCAATACCGGAATAATGGAAAATTATCCTGCTTAGCGTACACGTGGGGATTGCCGGTGAGATGGCAGTGGGGAACCAATGGGTGTCCGATTCAGAGGTGAATGATGGTGTCTCAATGGGGATTTTTGGGCAGGAGTGGAGACCGTTTTCTGTTCCAATTGGGAGTGTTTAGCAGCATTCTTTGGGGCTTCAATCTGTTCTAGTGTTGCTAAAACCTCAGCCATGCGTGGCCGGCTTTTTGCTTCAGTGCTGAGGCACTGTAAGGCAAGGGTGGCAGCTGTGTAGGCTCCTTTCTGGGGATACTGGCCCTGCAACTTGGTGTCCATTATCCGAAATAACTTGCGTTTGTCACCCAAATACGGCTTTGCCCAGTCCACCAGATTCTGCTCTATACCGACTTTCGTTTTATCAACAGCATGACGCCCAGACAACAATTCCAACAGCACAACTCCAAAGCTGTAAACATCACTCTTTGCAGACAGCCGACCTGTTCATTATTGGTAACATTAGTATAGGATTCATGAACATATGAGATCTCCTAAGTGGGACCTGGTCTCTACCCCAGGTACATATATGGTACACCACCTATGCAGGAAGCACCTCTTATGTCCTTCCATCCTATTGCAAGTATGAGGAATGCTAACTCTATTTTTGTGTACGGAAAAAAGCAACCTTTACTGTCTATGTGATACATTCCCAGGGAAGGATGTTATTAAGGAGCAACTGAGAAAATGCAGGTGTCTCCGCAATTGTGCAATCCATTTAAAACACCAGAAAATCCTCCCCTGAATATGTGTCCAAAAGACAGGGCATGTAGTTATCTTTTTCCCACTTGCACAAATAGGATTAGTATTCCTCTCCAAATTTTCCTCATTCAAGGGAGCTACAGGTATAATGAAAAAGAAATGGTTCAAGGATTTAATTGCAAGGAACAACACCTGATCTATTTTCTATTCTTTTTACAATCATGCTATCTCAACTTTTATTTATTTTTCTCAGTTAATGGAAAGATATTACAAAACTATTGTCAAAATAATATGATTCAATGAAAATAGCAGTATGCCAAGCCTGTAGGTTGCTCTATGTCCAACACTCTGTGACTTTGTTGAACACCAACGTGTGTTTAGTGTCCAGTTAGCAGAGATCACCGACATTTTATATAGATGGTAGCAGTAAGAAAAAAATCAAAATAAGTGAAAGAAGATGGTACTTTATTTATTTCTTTCTTTATTTTTGATCAGTTAAGAGGGTGCTATTTTATCAGGAAGACTATTAAAGGCTTAGTCTAATCTGCAAGGAAGGGCATTAGGTGACTGTCAATGCTCTCACCGTTATTTAAAAAAAAAAAGGAATGATAAGCAAGTTAAGATTAATTAGAAAATTAATAAACACAAATAGTAAAACAAGTTAGATAATAACAGCTCTTAAAATGGGTAAAAGAATAGACCTGTGGCAACATATTCGGGTGCAGCATAGCCATGAGTACCCATGACTTGAGTGGAAACATGAGTCCTATCACCAGTGGGGCCTGCTTTCGCCAAGCCAAAGTCAGAAAGCTTTGCATTGAATTCCTGCATCAGTAAAAGCACAACAAATATTCAGATCATGTAAGAATATAATATCCATGTTAAATCCAAAGCAGCAAGATGTGTACTTCTGTTTTATTCAGCATACCGCATCTAGAAGAATATTGGAAGCCTTGAAATCCCGGTATATAACTTGTGATTCAGCATCATGCAAGAAAGAGAGACCTCTAGCAGCACCAACGGCAACTTTGATTCTTATGGGCCAAGACAGTGGCTGGGCCCCGCCTGCAAAACAAGACATGGATTGACAGTTAAACTTTGATTCTCATGGTATTTCATCCAGAAAATCCACTTATCAGTTTGTGTACAAGTTTCAGCATGCACTAACAGACAGTAGCATATGTTTATCTAACCCATTAAAATGTTCCATAAACAGGTTATCTCATGGCATATAGGTTTCCATTTAATGCAATTCAGTTTCATATATCTCCTATACCCATACAAAAGAATGTAAATTTAACCTAGACTCTCTAAACCTATCCGCCTCTTCCCTTGTGTAACTGTCAAAAGAATGAGGCAGCTGCAATGTTTTATTGGAAAAGTTTTCAGAAATGGAGTCAACAGCAAGAGCTGTAGAATGATGGGACACATGTATACAACCATCCCTTGGCAGGTGGCACCTGCAACACTTAGAAATTACAGAAAATTGACTATATGAAACCACTAGAATGATTTGGAAGACACTGCACATAACAGTGGTTAAGGAGTCCAAAAGCTAACCATGAATGGAAAACAACAAATGTAAAAGTGGGAGCAAAAAAAGGAATGTTGAAATTGTGGTCCCTCTCTGGCTCTGTCTGTGATCTGGTCTCTGGTTGGTGGATTAGTGACTGGTAGGCTTTCGTAAAGTTATTTCGTCTTATTTTACTGGGGCAATCTGTTGGAGTTTTTGGAAGGAGCAGAATAGGATTTTTTAGGCCAAGGTCCTTCCTTTTGAAGGTATTGCCGTTTCTATGTGTAGGCTTCATGACTGGATCTCTGTCTTGCCTAATTATTATATGGGGAGTGAGTGTCTTGCTGGAGTTCAATGGCTTAGTTGTGGTGCTTTTGTTGTGTTTTTATCTTCTTTTTTGGTGTTGTCTTCCTTCACTACCCTGGTGAATGGTTTTGTGTTGCTGTTTTTTCTTGTTTCTCTTGCTTTTCTTCTTCGTTAATAAATTTGTAATCAATCAAAATAAATAAATAAATAAGCAAGCACACCTACCAAATAATTTGTTGGAAAGATTTACTTACGTCTAAATAGATGATTTTCCAAGCTGCCTTTTGGCATGAACTCATAGACCAAAAGCCGGTTCTCCCCATCCAAGCAATAACCAAAAAGTTTAACCAAATTTGGATGATGAAGTTGGCCCAGATAGTTAACTTCTGTCTGCAATAAAGCAACTCAGTAAAGGGGTGACAAAACATGGAAGCAAAAGAAAGAAACAGTGAAGTTGATGAGGAAACCTACCAACCACTCCTTGTGGCCTTGGTAACCTTCCGGCTTAAGCTTCTTTACAGCAATAACCACTCCTGATCCAGGCTTCGCAGCAGCAAGAGTTTGCTCATCAATCCATCCTTTGAAAACATAACCAAATCCTCCTTCACCAAGGAGACTGTCCGGACGGAAATTTCTAGTGGCATTCTTTAGCTCAGTAAAAGAGAAGGCTTTCAGATTCGGAGATGACAATATCTCACCTTCAGATCTAGGGGTAGGAAGACTTTCACTGGTATTCTTTTCACCGTAAGATGGGACTGACAGACTGGAACCAGCTGAAGATAAACCGTTTTTGCTGGTAAGTTTCGAGGCCCCTACGAGTTGAAGGGAAAGGCATAATTAGTATTGGTAGCCAACCAACAGCAGTAAACAATTCTGAGAATAAAAATACAATTATTGAATTCAATATCCAACTTGCAGCTCAACTGGGCTCCTTTTCAAAAGTGTTTTGAGGAAAAAGAGACATTTTCCGAAAGATTTAGATTTTATACACACTCCCATGCTTTCTGTTCATCATTCTCCATTTCTACGTTATTAATGTGACTGATAAGAAAGAAAAAAATAATCAAATTCTTATTCTTGTGAACTATTTTTTCCCAAAATTTCAAAGGCTTCATGTGAATATAATATATGATTTATTTCTTTTGGGTATCCATCTACAAAGGGTTCAGCAATAAGGAGGTATTACCTACAGAGATCTGTCACTTATATCCCCTGTCCACCGAACACCATATCCTACTCAGCTTATCAAACTTTAGTATGCTTCACTCAGTCAAGCATGGTAGTTAAGTCTGATGCCTTAGACTTCATTGTTCATTGAAAAAATTATGAAACTGAGAATGAAGTTATCATGGAAGGACTAAAAAACTTATACCTTATAATATGAATTTTCTAGATTCACTTTATTCACAGAGTTTGAAGATAAAACCCCTCAATATTATGCTAGAATTCAAAAGTAATAAAATAAAACCACTAAGAATTCACATTGACTTTGATAATTGATCCCATAATGACCATTAGTAAAGATCTCAATTCAGAAGCAAAAAAATATGAAATAAAAGGAAAGAAAATGGAAAGATCTCAAAAGGGGTACTTGTTTACCAATTCTAAACATCTAATCACAAACCCTAGATCGCAATCAAATTTAAAATATGCATTGACTGGTTTGTAGGCTCCCAATAATAACATCTACACTGAACCCCAAATTAAATTCACACTCAGACAATCAAAACCCACTAGAACTGCAAAATAAGCACCTCATAAATCGTCCACATCTATAACCAGAAATGAGACCAGAACCAAAACCAAAAATAGAAAAAAAAAAAAAAAACCTTGGAAGTTAACCAAAATTTCACTTTCCAACTCAGTTTCTACTTGGGCATTAAAAAAAGAAAAACCCATGAGAAGCAGAAAATATTTTTATCACCATTTTTGCACATATAAATAGAAACCACCTAAAACTGCAATCCACGCTAAAAAATAGCCAAATCCCAACAAAACCCATTAAGAATCGACAAATCTGGAGCGAATGAAGGCCATAAAAAAACACCCTATCTACAAATTTAAATCCAGTAACCATCGTAAACCCAGTAGCAGAACAGAAACCATAGTAGCGATGAAGTTTAATCATTTCGAATCCGAACCAAACCCAGATGGAAAGGAACAAATTTCAGCTAAAGAGATTGAGAAACTTTACCAGAAGCGTTATGAGAGCTCTGAGCGTTGTCTATCTTGACAGAAGAATCCAAGCAGTTACCCATGGATGCTCAAAAGAAACACTCTTTCCTTGTGAAAACAATCTAGCAGGCCAAAATCATGCCTCCAAATCTACAGTGATGAAGGTCAACAAGATTCTGGTTTTACTTTCTTCTACTCTGCTGTTCTAGGAGATAACAGAACAGATTAAAGAACTTTAAAAACAGAAATGGAAAATCGAGGTTTTCGAGGGCGAGACGAAGGGGAGAAGGAAGCAGGGCAGAAAATGCTGGGAAACCACCTCAGAAGCTTTCGACTGCCCGGTTAAAACGACAAAGGTGTGGGACGCCTTGGTGTTTGGATGGCGTGACTGTCTCTGGGAAATTACTTATATTACCAAAGTATCCCTCGGAAGATTTTTTTTTATTAAATCGTTTAAGTGGTTCTTAAATGACCAAATTACCCCCTAATGTGAATACCTTCTCTACGTTGACGAATTGTTCTATGAGGAAATGTATTCCACTTCAGCTATATCTTTTGTTACCATGAATATTTAAGCTGGGCTGGAGCCACCATTCATGGGGCGCCGTGTGGTGTTAAATATTAATAAAAGTGTATGGGTTCCACTCTTATTGTCAGTACTTGATGTCACATGGTATAACTCGGAGGGAATATCCTCTACGATGTGAAGATTTACGTTGACAGTCCTATACACTTTATCAATACCTACCTGCACCTGAAACCCCATAAACGGTGGTTCCAAGCCTAGCACAAATCTTCACCTTGTAGAGGATTTTGTCCCAATAGCTCCAACCCGGATTAAATATTCATATCATAGAGGATATCAACCCTTTTGGCCACGTGTGTCCAAAAAATATGATGGGTTTTTTTTCATGTTTTTTGAGATATGTATCACATAATTTTTTTATGAATAACGAAACTTTATTAAAAGAAAGGAAAGAAAAAAAAAAAGAAAAAAGAATAAGAGTAATATAAGTAGAAGATTTGTTCACGGCTGACAATATATTTTGGTAAATATGCACATACTTATCTCTTCTGTATTTACTTTGACACCCTTTTTCAGATTCAAGACTTGCTAATTCACAAAACGGCCACTGTTACAGCAAGCCAGATAATCTATTGTAGCAAATTTTTCTGTAGTTTTGTGTGGCATGAAAAGAAAAAAATGAAAACAGACAAAATCTGTGTTAAGAGATTTTGAATCATGTCCGGTAGAAGGGACAAATATCACACCATTACCAATCAGTGCATAACATGTGGCCTAATAAAGGGTGTTTAGGTCAATACATATGGGTCAAAAGGAGGGTATTATTGCATATATACATTAAATAAATACCTGTATATGTACCCTTTGTCCCGCATTGTGTTGCATCCTGAACAGTCTGTCTAATCAAACTTGAGATAATGTAAACTCATGTTAACAGTTAAACCACGGGGGCAGGGGGGGCATTTTCCCAAAGAAAAGAAGAAGAGAAACCACGGGTGACCAGGGAGCAATTGTTCTACTCCCAAATTATCTACTGCCCCATGTTCCCAAACACGAAGGCTGGGACATGATGCTTTTATTGAAAACCCTTTTTTTAGTTTTAATCCTATACACCCTATCCTTTGTGCCTGGGTTTGGTAGGAACATGAGAGAGTAGACAATTTGAGAGTAGAACATTTGCTCCCAAAAAAAAAAAAACAGGCTTTTGTTCATGCTTCAAAAAGCTATAAAATTTTTTGCTACAGCTAATCTTTGTCCTCGTAAATATATTGTGGTCAATGTATGAAATGTACCGAGAGTGTCATGCGACATCCTTTCCCTTTCGAATTAGGAACAATTGAATTTGGGCCTCTATTTTGGACACTTATTTTCTGAATTGAACCATTTTAGGATTTTAACCTTGTACACACCACATGTTGTTGACCTGTGGGGTGTTTACACATTGGGGTGTTTACACATTGGTCATACCAAATTTGGTTGCAGAAAACTTACTCCATACACCAGGATGTAAATGACACCTGTTGGGATAATTTTGACATTACACAATGCATCTCAAGGTGTTTTAACAGTTAGGCAACTCTGTTTAATGACAACAACTCAATGTATCCTTAACAGGCCAATTACTTTTGAGTATTCAATTGACCTTATGCACTAAATGTGACACGCGCTGAGACTTTAGCACTGATGTTTTGGCGATGAGTGTACTACACGCGTTCTCATAGGCAATCCACTTTACTTCATAACTGGGGAAGAGAATTAGTCAAGTAAGTATTGTATAACCGCTGCGGAATGTTGCCGGAGGGATTCGAATCCTTACCCTTTCTTAAGAAAATCATGATGTAATCACCTATGATGACATTAGTATGAATCTTTTGATCTTTTGCTAAAATTGTTTATAAGACTTTTCTCCACCGTTGGAATGAATAGACTAAAATAGAATAAGTTGACATGAAATCCTGTTTCTCGCGATGAATAGGCATTTTTCTAGTAAATGTGGACATTTGCCCCTCTTAACAAGTTTAACCATCCAATGTAGGGGGTGTACCTTTTTGGTTTCTTCACCTTTTGCTTACTATACAGGAAACATCTTGCTTTCAGTGCCTATTCTCTTGCTGACTTTGTTAGAAACTTAGGACCTTACTGGTATCTTAAGTAAGACCTGGTAAACGCTGCTCTCCAATAGATTATTATTCATTCCAAAGAGTAACCTTCACCCTCTCACGGGCTTGGATTATGTGAGAACGAATCTCGTGAAAACAGCACCAGAGGGGCTGACGCATCAGTACCAAAAAGTGATTTGCACTTTTTGAGGGGTATTTATCACTTTTTGGTGCTGATGTGTCTGTACCCTGATGCCGTTTTCACAGTTCTCACAAGATTCGTTCTCACCTAATTTTAAGTGCCCTCTCACAAGAGGGTGAAACTACATTAATCCTGGATAGAACATTCTTTCGGTATTTGAAATAATTCTGTCCAGGATGTAGCCCAACACAAATTTTTTGTAGTGCTTTCTACTGGAGTGTTACTAAAGCACTAGTGCGCTGAGTGACACATCATCGGATTAAGTGAGAAACACTCAGCACTTGTTCACTTTTTGGGGGTAATTCACTTTTTTCAATGATGTGTCATCTAGCACCCTGGTGCTTCTCCAGTAAAAAGCACCACAGGAAATCCGCTTTGGGTTTGCCCCCTCGCGGGGGTGTGGGCCCCGTGCGCCCCCTCACGGCCCTTTAAGGGTGAAAACGATCAGATCAGATTAGGGTCAAGTTGAAAAGTCCCACCTCAACTCCATGAAAATCATGTAGATAGGTCTCTTAACAAATCGCGTTGGGTTAATTCGTATACTTTTCTTGAAACCAACCTTGTCAGCTCTAACAAAACCGAATGGTTTAAGGGCTTTTAGCTAGACTCGTTCCATCAGTAATTAAATCTTTGCGTATTGCCTAAGTTTGTACAGTTAATGCGGTATCTCTCCAATTAGGCTGCAAATGATTTTAAGATAATGTATGAGAGGGTTTGAATCATCTCAAATCTAAATGGATAGATATCACGTCAGTCTCTCCGAAATGTGACATGATGGTGTAAAATAAAGACACAATTATTATCTATTATGCATTTATTATAATACCCTCTTCGATCCATATGTATTGACTCAAACACCCTTTATCAGGCATCGTGCCACGCACTAATTGATAATGGCATGGTATCTGTCCATTCAAACTCGAGATGATTCAAACCCAATGCGAGAAAGTTAAAGAGAGCCACGTGGGAGATTTTCTAGTTCATGGAATAGTGGCAAGAGCCTAAAACGGCCGTGGACGCAAATTTTTAACGTGTGTATTAGAGATTAAAGTTTGCATCCTATGGACTATGGACCAAAGCAGGTCATACCCATATGATATAACACCTACGTGTATACATGGGATATTTTTGTCATTACACAAAGTATTTTGAAAGGTATTTTAGTAATTAATGAACCCTGTTTACTGACACTACCTCCACGTACATTCCCTACTTACACGTAAATGAAATGACTTTGGGTAACCAATCATGCATCTTTATTTATGGACCAAGGAGTTGGACTCTGAGCGTTGACCCACCACTAAACTGAAAGCTGTCTAGGAGATTTCCAAAATTAAATATGAACATGATCTGATGATTGTGGATCATTTGATCTCAAGACTTGCGTAATCTAAAAGTCATTCATTTATCAAACGTTTTTTTCCACGGTCAAAATGATTAGACTAAAACCGTGAAAGCCATAGTTACTGCCAAACATGTTTGACATAATAGAGATTTTTCAAGAAGAGATGTTTTCAAGTGGCTTTGATTAGCCCACCTCGATTATTCCCCCACCCCACACACAAATAAACAAAAGGAGTGTTTTTTCACTAAAAATTAGGTGTGAACGAATCTTATGAGAACTGTGAAAACGGCATCAAGGTAGGGACACATCAGCGCCGAAAAGTGATAAGTGCCCCCCAAAAAGTGAAAATCACTTTTCGGTACTGATGCGTCAGCCCCTCTGGTGCCGTTTTCACGGTTCTCACAAGATTCGTTCTCACATAATCCAAGCCCGTGTTTTTTGGGTTCTGTTTCTTGAATCAATTTCTCAACTCATTTTCTCCTAGTAAGTATGTTGGAATCATCTAACCTTGTGGGTTTTTTCTTTTTTGGATGAATGTAGCCTTGTGGGTCTCTTGAGAACCACGAAATGTTGATTTTTTTTTTTTTTTTATTTTCTATCATACCATTAGGACCCATTTGACAGTCATACATATACCTGTACACACGATTGAAAGCAAGCAATCATATACACTGTTTAAATTTTCAATTGAGGCAATTGGATCCCGGCAAGGTTTTTCTAGCCTCGGCGTAGACAACACTTAGGTCAAGGGATGGCCACATCAGTGTCAGAAGTGATTTACACTCGCCCCTAAAAAGTGAAAATCACTTTCGGTGCTGATGTTTCCGCTGGTTTGACCCTCAGCAGAGGTTAGGGGTCCACTTATAAAATCCAAGCCGTTTGATCCCTAGCATTCACTGAGATGAGAAGGGATTGTCTACAATTTGAAATCTTCTACAGTTCAAACAAGCCTATCACATCCGTAAAAGAGGGTGTGATTTGACACTATTGAGATTTGAATTTCAAACTTCAATCAAATCATAACTACTAGCTCATTCCAATTGTAAAAGGATTTCAAACTGACTATTCTCCCTCTTATATGGTAAGTCAGATTTGGGGGGTTGATATCCTCTGTAACGTGAATATTTATGTTGGACAAGAGCCACCATTCATGGGGTGCTGTGTGGCATACCTGACAAAAGTGTATGGGCCCCACCCTCCTTGACACCATATGGCACCCCATGAATGGTGGCTCCATCCCAGTGCAAATATTCAGCATTGCAGAGGATATGATCCCCGATTTGGATCAGGCAAGAAAATACTTGGCCTTCTACCCCAAAAAGGAAATGCTCGGCCAACCCTAGTCCTATTGAAGTTCAAATCAGATTAAGATAAGCACAAAAATCAGGAGGGTTGATGGATTAGGTCAGTGCTTGCCACCTGCACCAGTTACTAACATCTCCTTAGGAATTAGGACATCCCTCATTTAGTCATTTGTTTGTCTTTCAAGTTACGTTCCAATTGGATACTTGGAAGAGAAGACGGAATCATGAAAAAGAAAAAGAATAAAAAAAAAAATTAAAAAGGGCCGAACAGTCATACAAACTCTGTTCACAAGTGAATGGGCTCCCCCAATGACAGATCAATGGAGAGGAGAATACTTGGTGGCCTTTGGAGACGACCTTAGTCCGAACCGAAAGTGGAAGCAATGTAATGTTTGGTAACAAAGTTTAGGTTGCTAGCTAGAAAACCAATCAACCCTATTTAAGTAGTGAAAGGGTGAATGGATAAAAAATGCTCACCTTAACGAATGCTAACCACAGCTCCTTGTCAGGCGGCGGGCATATCAGTGCCGAAAGGTGAATGTGCGCCCCCCAAAAAGGTGAAAATCACTTTTCAACACTGATGTGTCCATCCCTGACAAGGAGTAGTGATGAGCGTTTGTTAAGGGAAGCATTCATATACCGATCCCAGTGACAGGCTGCAAGTGATCTATTCCCCTTCGGCTGACTCAATTTTTGTTACCAAACAGCTCCATGGTGTTTTTGGCAGTTCCATGACACGCAGACAAAGATCTACTGTAGCAAATGTTGCTGTTGCATTTTGTAGCATGAACAAAAAGCATAGGTATTTTGTCTTTTAAAATGGGTTATCTATCTATTTGTATTTTTTTTACTCATACTGCAAAAAGCTACAACAAAATTTGCTACCACCCACTATAATAATCTCTTTTAGAAATTTAGAACCCAGGTTTCCTGACTCACTCTTTATTGATATGTAGCAAGGTAAATTACATTAACGTGCAATGAGTGTTTATAACTCAACACACACTAAAATTTTAAACTCCCAACCAAATTGGGTTGGAGTTTTAAAGTTGGCTTGTTGCATAAGTCCACCTATTGAGAAGTATCGCACATTAATGTGTATTCTAACTTACTGAAGAGGATCTGGACTCCACTTTATTAGATATTTATTTTATAGTCAACAGCCAGTAATGTAAAGAAAACCTATATTACATGGATTTAACAACTTTTGTTATTGAATATAGAATGATGGCACATGGTTGTACTACTAGTATTTAGAAAAATGCAATCTTTCGAGACTAACAAGACAGTGGTTATCCTTGTCAAAAGACTCAAAACTCAAAAATATGAAGGGGTTGACCCAATATCTTTTTCAGGCCAATGCTGAAAATCTAAGCACGTTTTAACCCGGTTCACACTACGCCATCTAATGGCGATGGTGACATGAAAGTTATGGTATATATTTATACACATCACAATCACAGACAGAAAGGAATAGGCGAAAATCACATCATCGACAAAGATCTGCTGTAGCAAATTTTTTATAGTTTTTTGTAGTATGAACAAAAATATATATAGGTTTTTGGTCTTCTAATGTAGAATTTTTGTAATTTTGTTCATGCTACAAAAAAAATTGCTACAGTAGAACATCCTGTCTTTCAAAATTTAATTATTGAACAATATATACCGTATGATGGCTAGGTTTATTCCACTAAAATATTTTTTAACTACTAATTTTCTTATTATTTTGTGCTCGACCCTATTAGGAAAGATGACGGGGATCGAATTCCCCCACCAGCATTCCACTGTTATGCGATGTTGGCTGCCTCTTCCCACCACTTGAGTTTTTAATGATTATTTCCTTCATCAATTTTTTAGATTACGCTGTCATGCTTATGCATCCCACATGCCCCCACAAGTTATTTGAAAATGGATTCAATTATCCTTTTATGATGTTTCAAAGCATACACTAATGCCTTAAAACCTATCAAAAAGTATGATTATGCTTAAATCGTAAGGCTACACAAAGCTTTACGATTACTCATAAAATTAGGGATAGAGTAATGAAAGTAACATGATCAAGGGTGTCCCTTTTGTTCAGGATTTTAAAGGTTATAGATAAGGAAAGGGTGTTCTGTCCAGAATTTGGTGTCCAGATGACGTCATATGAAATAAAATGGCTGTGGTGCATTTTTTGAATATGAAATATGCATTTTATTCCATATGACGTCCACTGGTGTCATGCACACCGTCTTAGACACAAAATCCTGGACAGAACATCCTTTCCGTTATAGATAATGGGATAAATGGCCATTAAACTGGTAGCCAACATTCATTATTTACATCTTTAATGGCAAACAATTATGACCCAATACCATTATACTGTTGTTTCATTAAATATTATTACAGCTGTTATGACGATGATAGCTTCACCACGGGAATTATGATTTTTTTTTTAGTATGAAATGTTATGAGTTTGATACATACCCATCTAATTAAGATTTGCATACTTTGCCAAAAGAAAATTAAGATTTACATATAAACTCCAGCAACTTAAACCTCAAATTATGACCATCTCTAATTAAAAATGGGTTTAAAGACCAGTATTTTTACATACTATGCTTTAATGGTAATAATCGCATAGATGAAAGCATAGTTTTGAGAATCAGACTGGCCATCAAATCGGTAAGGTGTACAGTTCAGGTCTAATCAAGTCCAACTGTCAGTGTACATGATCTAACCGCAGTTCATTTCAATCATAAGTAAACTGTAATAAAATACCAAAAAATGAAACAATTTACAATGCATTAGAAGGCTTATGAGACATACCAAAAATGTAATAAAACACCGAAAAATAAGGCAATTCATGGAAAGTGGGACTGGAATTTGGAAAGACACATTTTTTCTTTTTTTCTTTTTTTTTTCTTCTTGATTTGCTAAAAAATAAAAACAGGTTGGGTTTATTAGAATCAGGTTTTTAAGAAAATGATCGATTTTCATCAGTTTTGATTGGTTTTGTCATCTATATTCGGTTTTTATCATATTACAGTTTTAAGCTTCTATAGAACTGTTTAGGGTGCTGGTTCCGGTTAAACCAGATTGGACTACCCAATCTGATCAAGTTCTCAAAACTATGGATAAAAGTAACCATCGTACTTACCTATAATCGATCCTTACAAAGGCCTCCACCCATATAGGGATTGAAGTCAAATCTCTTGTCTCACTCTTAAAGAGAGAAAATTACTATCTCGTGATAAAATAAAACAACAAAAGTTATAGACAACGTCTTCATTAGCTTGGAAACTAATATTAATCAAACAAAACCTGGATTTGACAAATAAATCAATGCATTAAGTGGCCTATCATCCCAGTAGCCTCTCTCTTTTCTTTTTTCTTTTTTCTTTTTCCCTTGTGACAACTCTCATTCTAATTCATTACCTTGTACTGGATTTATCTATAAGAAATTATCATTCTAGATGCCTTTTGATATTGTGTATAATCAGGTTATAGTACATGCCACTCGAATTAAGTAACCACAGACATTGGTTTGTTTGAGCCTTTGAGATGCTTAACACTAATCAAACCTTTACATCCACCAAAGATTTTTGGTAAAGACCTAATATTAGAGTCACCAAAAGGTACACTATGATTAGATTGATTATACATGATGTCCAATCGCATCTAATTGACAAATAGTGACTCTAAAATTATGTTGAGTATACTGTCAATTTCATGCCAAAATGATGTATATAGTTGAACTTGTAGTAGGATTCATGGTTTGTAATGTTATAATTTGTTGAATATATAAGTCCTTATCCAAGTATAAGTTAAAGTAAAAAAGTCATATGGGAGACTAGAGAAGGACCTACTGAATAAGAGACATAAGTTCACAAGATTATCAAGAGAAGTCTCAAGAGTAAGAATACAAACTTCAATAAATCATCCTTCAGAGTCACACAGGTATATAAGGTAAAATTGAAGGTAAAGTGTGTAATGTGAGTATGTTTGACCAAACATAGCTTAGGTGTGTTTAAAAGACCATTCATGGACCTAGAGAAATAAATCCATTCATTATTTGGTCTAAAATGTATTATAATTGTAAAATATTTATTAAAGAACCATAAATAAAGTTTTTGGGGTTGCTTGAGTAGGTTCCAAAGGTGTTGGAATGATCTAGGTACTTCCAAGATCAAGCCCAAGGCGTTTGAGCACATTTCCGGGCTTCCAAGATCAATCTTGAAAATTATAGGATTGATCCCAGAAATCCATGATCAATCCT
Organism: Platanus orientalis; assembly: GCA_025762735.1. Classification (NCBI taxonomy): domain Eukaryota; kingdom Viridiplantae; phylum Streptophyta; class Magnoliopsida; order Proteales; family Platanaceae; genus Platanus; species Platanus orientalis. Next base: position 21,699,657 of record JAOXJP010000001.1, read on the forward strand.
AGAAAATTCATGATCGATCCTAAAATGAAAATTCTTTAGTTATGCTCAAGCTAGCGCCTATGATCGATACTAGTTTCTCTAGGATCAATCCTAGGTCCCAGAAAATGAAAAATCAACCAATATTGTGCATGAAAACCTTCCAATTTGGGGGATTTTTTCAACTGTTATGCTCCCAATCAATTAGGATTTTTCAACCCTCTATAAAAGGGGACCTAGCCCTTGCAATAACCAAGTCTTGAACATTGAATAATAAACTTTGATATTGTGATTTCTCTTCAAGAAATGACTATGGTTTTATTTGTGTAAAAAATAAGAGTGTTTTCTCTTATCTATTGATTAGGTGAGTTTGCCTACGATCTCTTAGGTTTAATTGGAATACAAATTGAAAGAGGATCGTGTACTAGGGTTTCAAACCCTCCAAAAGATCCATGAGATAGAGTCAAAATACACGAGGTAACTCTATATTTAGCTTTATATGTCTGAGCATATTGAGCTAGATTGCTAAATCTAATTATTTGGAGCTTTGTTGATAGTTGTAACCAAAGGAACATTAACCTAACTAGAGGCAGTTACATTTACATTAAGATTCCTCACTTATACTAAAGTTAGAGGAATAATCTCTGAGATTATTGTTAAAAATCTGTTAGAGGAATATTTAGTATGCTTACAATAGTAAAACCAACCTATTGAGAAACATTCACTTTAGAATTTTCATTCCTACCACTATATTATCATTCACTTGATTATGTCTCCATCAAAGCCACCGAAGACAAGAATACCTTAGTCGGAGCACCGAGTGTGGATTATTAGTGATCAGAGTTCACTTATTTTAAGATGTATAGTTGGATTTCTTAATTTGTTTTGTAATAATATAAAGACTATTATTAAAATTAAGTAGATTTGGAGGAGAGCTTTTGAATAGTGGACGTATGCCTAGATTTGGCCGAACCACTATAAATATTGTCTCATGTGTGGTTGTGCATTTATCTCTTGTGGTTGAATTGTATTTCTTGGTTTCATTGGATTTATTTAACTTGCACAAACTAAGCACACATTCACTCCTACAAACTTGCGAAGAAGACATTTACTATTATTGGATTTAATTGAACATCCTTGAGTCATTTGTGTGTTGAACATTAAATATTGGATGGGTGAACATTGAAAAGAGTATCAAAAGAATTGGCATTATCCTATTCACCCCTACCCTCTAGGATTACTATACCCTAAATCTAGAATTTTGAATTATGTCTAACCTCGTTGTAGATTGACACACATCCTCTACACTGTGGTACATGGTGCACCCTCTTACATGAGGTGAAAATAATGTTTTATCCAAGATGTACCTTTCACACCCTCACAAGGGGGTGTGGGCCCACACTAGCATCCATACACATAGAGTCCACCCCTCTGTGAGATGACCTGAAATTTCATACATAATCAATCATTCATTTGTGCACATTTTTCCACCTTATCATATTTTCACATGCAATGGATGATAATAAAAAGATGTTTGCAACGATTCATTGAGTATGAAAACCACTTGATCCTTTCTTGATAGTTGTTACCATTTACCACTAAGCCAACACAACAAAAGCCTTATGAATGATGGAATGCATCAAGCTATGTCCTTACACCAGTGGGATCATAATGTGGATGTTTGGAATTATTTAATGGTTTTAATTTTTCTTTGTGGAAAAGAAATAGTAGTTTTGGTGATTTTAGGTAACCTTGAATATAGGGTATCACCTCATTAGATTATCACGTTCAAGAAGATATCCTTATGCTACGAGATTCTCTCTTTGTCCATTAGAGGTAATTGATGAAGTCCTCACCCCACCAACTGCTTGAAATTTCACACCTAGACAAAATTCAATAACCCGATTGAAAAATTAGACTTACATTCGCTTGTAAAAAATTGGGATGAAAGGCAAACCAAACCAAGGAAATGTCATGTCCAATTTCACATTACATGAGAGCAACAATTAGCAATATAGTGATTCGGGAACCGACAAAGTCATGTTGGCTTGTGCTGAACAAACCTTGATGATACAGAACCATTGGCTTTCGCTCCACTAATCATGAATTTGGTCTTGTTTTCAAACACATGTAGTTATCATTCTCCATTGTTCTTAAAGATCTCAACTATTCTTAAACAAAGGCTTCCTTCATGACAAGTAAGAAGAAGAATATTGCTTTATTATATACCATTTCTTAAGAAGAGAATTTAGAAAGATACCAATACAATAAAAGAAACATTTTATTAGAAGAAAAAAAATGTGTTCCTTACAATAGTTCACTTTTTGAAAAGGTAAACAGTCATACAAAAATGAAGATCACATCATGGAACTGTTCAGAGGTGGATAGTGACCCGATAGTTATGACAATCAAATCTCTACTCAAGACGATCTAGTCTAGTATTCTATTTCTTTTAGAACAAAGTGTTAAAAGGAAAAAAGACAAATCCATACTAAGAAGATTGGGCAATCATAATCACATTATACTATCATGGGACATTCGAGAGGGCTATGGCTACTATGGGAAGATCATGTTGATATGATAATAATTAGCTCCACCAATAATGTAATTTCAAAAAAATTCAATATTGTTTACGGTTTTGACTAGTATTTGGTTTGTGTTTATGAAAATTCAATGTGAACTTAAGGACGGGATTATGGGGATATTTGAAACAATTGTTGACATGATAAATAGTCCTTGGTGTTGCATTGGGATTTTAATTCCATTATTACTTCTTCTAAGAAAAATGGAGGGAATCACATGCCTGATTCTCACTATAGTGAATTCAGGGAGATGATAAATTATTACAAATTATTAGATTTAGGCTATTCTGGACCGGCCTATACTTGGTCCTTTAAACCCATACCCCAATTTCATATTAGGGAAAGGTTGGACATAGTATTTATAGACAGCCAATGGCTACTTAGATTTCATGATGCTTTTATCTAACATATATCGTCTGTTAATAGTGATCATACTCCTATTCTTTTAAACTTGGAGAACTTTGTCAAGAAAAAGAAACCTCCATTCAAACTTAAGGCTATGTGGCTTATGTATGTATTATTCAATAAACTTATAAATTCAACATGGAATTCTGATTTCAACGCTCCAATTATAACAAAATTGAAAAACTTCAAAAATTATATCAAAATATGGAGCAGACAATATTTTAGTCTGAATTGAATCACATAAAAGACATGTTGAAAGAAATCCAATTAGGTATGCCTTCTAATTCACAGTTGCAAGAGGAAAACAAGTTGACTATCAGGTACAATGACTTGCTGAAAAGAAAAGAACTCTATTGGCTTTGGAGATCTAGAATTGCATGAATTAAAGAAGGATATATGATTATGGGCTTCTTTCACAAATCTACTCTAAATAGAAGACACAAAAACAAAATTACTTGTACTAAGCTTCGTTCCAATTCCTAGACATTTAATGCTAAAGAAATCTCAATGTGCTTTTTACAATATTTTAAAAGGATTTTTTTTCATCTTCAAATCTTGAAAATATGCCACCTGACTTCATCTTTGCAAATAGCCCAATCACCATAGAAGAAAATGATTCTCTAAGTTCAATCCCTTTAAAGGATTAATTAAGAGAAGTGGTAAATTTTATGAGGCCTCTCAAAGCTAGGGGTGGCAACGAGCCGAGCTGAGCTGAGCTTTACCCAGCTCAGCTTGGGCTTGTCACATTAGGATTAGGCTCTGGCTCATAGAGGTGGGCTCGCTACAAGCTCAGCTCGGCTCATTTATTAAAAGACCAGGTCAAAAGCCCAACAGCCCATTAGTCCAACTGTTGCACAAATTAAAGAGAAAAAAAAAGTTTGAGATAGAAGCGTATATTGCGTGCAAGGAGAGACATACATGGGTTTTCCCTACACCGAATGGTCTGCATATATTATATTCCTATTCCCACCTTTGAGAACCATAAAACCATTGCTTGTTAATCTTGAAATGGCCAGGCATCTTGAATTCTTATTGTTTAGAAGAAGTTTAAATCTCCAAACATAAGGACATAATAGATTCCAAAATCCACTCAAACAATCAAGAATATAAGACTACAAAGAACCAGGGTGAAAAAGGCAAAAAAAAAAAAAAAAACCGTTAAAAAAAGTCTAATCGGTTTCATTCCTCATAACTTAAAACTTGAGAGAGAAAGAAATGAAAACGAGAGAGCATACCTGAAACCTTGACACCATTGAAAGCAGACAAAAGATCCATCACCAGCAAGAAAGGCTTCGTAAGTGAGAGTGAAAGGCACTCATCTGTGTGGTGAAGGAGTAAAACATTAGAATGAGGTAGGTAAGGTGTCAACATGAGAGATGTAAATGCAAAGGAGTAAGAAAAGAAGATGGAAAGGGAAGAGATGGTTAGGGTTTGTAAATTATTAATTTATTTTAAATTTCATTCAATTCACTTGATGTGAGAGGGAAGGTGTTGACATAAAAGAAAAGAAAGAAAGATGAATAGGGTAGACAGTATAGGGTACAACAGCTAAAATTTAGTATGTTAAGGTCAAAACAGCTGTGGGTACTTTAATTTTTAAAGAAGAAAATGTTCTATGATGACAAAGTCTCAATAATGTTTTATGGTGAATTAAAAGCTGACACATCATCTTATTGGGGTTTAAAAAAGTCTTCAGGTGTAAAATATGAGACATCAAATTCAAAAACAATCACGTGTCAATCAATGGTACACCAATTTAGGCTTGTGTCAACACAGACAATCATTCTCCAAAAGGAGTTCAAGAGGTAGATGTGACATAGTCATAATAAAAAATTGACAAAAGGACGACTGATATGATATCACATTTAAACGATTAATTTTAAGTAACCAAATAATACAAACTTCATGGAGAATGATTATGTTTTAAAACAAACCTCTATTATCATGCATTGATTGACACATGATGTGTTTTTGAATTTTATGTCTTTTACTGACTACCTACTTTTTCAACTGAACACTTTTTGGACCTTTTTACCCTCTAAAACAACACATGTCTATTTATGGTTCACCATATACTCTACAGGGCATTTTTATGACGGAACATTTGCTTATACTTTAAATGCCTTCAGTGAGCTGAGCTTTTAACTAGTTGAGCTTAGCTCAGCTCGGCTCAGGCTCACTAAATAAATGAGCCCAAAAAAAAGCTTAGGCTCGGCTCTACAAGCTTTAAACAAGGCTTAGGCTTGGCTCATGACGAGCCGAGCTCCGAGTGTTCAAGCAATATTTTATCTTTTTTTTTTGGAATGTAACAGTTTGGATGACATGGGTACTTGTATTGTTGTGTCTTAAGGTAAAAATATTTATATTTATATTTATATAGAAAAGAAATGAGTGTTCATGATTTAACGGTAGGTATGGCCTTTGATAGAGTGGAATGGCATAACAAAATTCACTTAGCCAACTCTTAATAATAGGGAAAAGAACCTACACCCAAAAACAATTTGTTCCTTCATGTCTCCACGCCACAAGCTGACACATGATGGTTTTGATGCCTCTTTTTGAATAGGGAGTAAATGTTTATTTAAACATTTTTTTAATGGTTCTAACCCTATGAACATCATTTTTTATTTTATTTTATTTTATTTTTGAAAATTGTTACATCCTCACCTTCTGTGTATGGTGACATAGAGGGACACACTTTTTTTTGGGTGTAGCTCCCCTGTATTTATTTATTCTTTCTTTCTCTTTTCTTTTCCTTCATTCTTTCTTTTTTTTTTCTTTTTTTTTCTTTCTATTTCTTTCTCCTTTTTCTTTTTCTTCCTTTCATTTTCCTTTTTTTTCCTGGCCGACTCCCCCTGTGCAACGAACAATTTTCTCTCACCAACTCAAGTAACCCCTCCCCCTCTCCTCTCTCCTCGATTCTCTCTCATACCCTCTCTCTCTCTCTTTCCTCTGCGCCCTCTCTCTCTCCTCCCGCCTCTCTCTCTCTCTCTCTCCTCCCACCTCTCTCTCTCTCTCTACTGTGCTCTCTCTCTCTATTGCGCTCTCATTCTCTCTCTCTATTGCGTCCTCTCTCTCTCTACTGCGCTCTCCCTTTCTCTCTAGTTCATCTCTCTCAATTTCTCTCTCCTTCCCCTTTCTATGAAATATGCATGCCCTACGGAAGGCTTCAGCCCTGCACCCTTCCCTTATCACCCCTCCTCTCTTCATGCCTTGCATAGCTTGAACAGGCCCTAGGCTCATCGATAGAGATGACATCCCTCTATGGTCAACTCTAGCTCACAATTTATCCCTCATTTCTCTCTCTTATCATTGTTTCATGTAACCCCTCTACAACACCTAACTTCCATCTCTCTTTCTCTTTCTCCACGAGCGATTTTTCCCCTTTGACAAGGACTTAACCTAGCTATCCCAAATTCCCCCTTTTGTGAAAAACGCAAAACCCATGGTCTGTGATTTAGATTTGCTTCCTGCCTCTATCTCTGCATAAGCCCATAGCTAACCCTTTTCTCATCTTCGTATAAGCCCCAAACCCAAAAAAAGGTATAAGCCATGCATCCCCCTATTTCCATGTTTACCAAAGCTTCCACCAACCTCTGCTTTTGCAAACCCTCAGTCTACATGGTGATCTAACACTCACCTCTTAGTTGGATTCTTTAACCAACGAAAGCTTGGGGATTACACCACCTTTGCCTATAAAACCCTAATCGTTCCTAAGGGAGGGGGAGGATTTTTGGGAGGAGACAAAATCCCATAAGAGTTGCAGACTATCATTCTCAAAGCTCCCAAAATGCTCTCACACCCAAGCCAACAGTGAAAGAAGGTTTCCATCTTAGGTCTCCAGCCCCCTCACACCTAACTTCTCTTTCAACATCTCTCCAAGTCACAACAGAAACCCCCCATCCCTTCACGTAGCTGCTCCAGAGCCCCAATCATCAATCACCTATTTTCCACAAAAGCTCTTTCCAATCCATTTCAATCCAAGGCTTGCTTTATCGTCGATCTGGATCTTGAAGAAGGGGGGCCTCAATCAACGTGTGCAACAAGAAAGAGAAGCTTTCCTTCTCCTTCATCTGGAGTTTAAGGTGATATCTTTTTTTCTTCTTCTTCACGTTGTCATTTTTATTATTATTTACTTCTTTTTTATTTTCTTTTGGGTCTATTTCCTTTCTTTTTGTACGTGTTGATGTTTTCTTAGATAATATAGGCATTTTATTTATTTTATTTTTTTATCTTTTTATTTATTAATTTTTTTATTTCACTCTTTTTACTCATGTTATTGGTTGATCAGAGTATGATGTTTAATATTACTTATTCATTCATTGGCTTACCAATTCATCCATATTTTTTCTGATATGTAAGGGTCCTGCGTTATTATTACATGTCTCTAAAACATGAACGGTAGATTGAGTCAGAACTTTGGTGAGTTTTATTTATATATTTATTTTACAACGGGTATTGTTAATTCCCATTCCTCCCTGCATCGGTTTATTTATTGTGTAAGCATCATTATTATTAATAGATAAGCATATGATTTCTTTTGATACGTGGAATTGCAGCTAGGATTTTTTGGAACTTGTGTAAAATTTATAATCCTTTGTGCATGTTGTTCTTTTGTGATGTTCCTAAAACATTCTAGGACATGTTGGTTTGGGGGTTTCCATCCTTGTTAATATGTGATGTTGTAGGCATCCTATTTTTTGGTTGTTGTCTCATTGAAAATAAATACTAAAAAATAAAGGTTGTTTTGGTATATTTGGAAATTATATATATATATATATATTGATTCATCATTCAAGAACAAAATGGTATTAATGTTAAAATGAATTCGAAATGATGCATAAAAGAATTTATTTGTTCACTCTGAATGATTATGATGTCAAATAGTTTAGGCATTTTGTTTGAGTAGGTTCGTGATCTTATTAAGTGTGTAAAATTGAGTTTTCGTGATCTTTTTTTATGAATTTGTCAGGTTTGTGAGCTCCACCTATGTTCTTCTTTTGGAACTTTGAAAAATTAGTAAACTGAAAATGCTGTCATGAATATGATTCACTATGTCTTCTTTGAATAATTATTATTTTTATTTGTGTTACTAACTTTTCAAAATCTTATAATAACTTTATTTTTGCTGCTTTTTGACCTTGTTGTATACTTTCTATATCACACACCAATATTAATCAATAGTGGGAATCTATTCTCAAAAATAGGCTTGTTTTGGACTTCTTAAATTTTGCTGAAGTTCATCATGTTCATTTGATTTTTCTTTCTTATACATATTCATGATTAACTTCACTTCATGGTTAAAATTGGAATAGTCCTTAGGATTTAGTCTTCATATGTGTTCAATATTGTTTACTTGATGGGTTGGAAAGATGAGGGTTTGAATGAGCAGTTCAACTGGTAAAGTTTTAGTTTTAGTTTGTCATTGTCATTCTTTTGTTCTGTTAAGAACTGTGTATACATGTCATTGCATTTGGAACTCTCTTGTAAGTTCTTGCTTGTCCAAAGTTATATATATATAGTATTCAAATTGCATAAACCTGCCTAACAATCTTTGTTTCATTAGTTGAAGGTCCATCTTGTCCAACTACCTCTATTAGCTCTCCCTCGTCAATGCCACCATCTTAGATAGCCTCAAGCATAATCCTGTGATGCCTATTATCTCTGGTCTTACTTCATTGTTGTGGTGGTTTTGGAATCACTAGTTCTTCCTGTTGGTACAACAAATACAATTATAATTATTGTACTGTTGTACTTTATGTAATCGTGTTTTATGGAAGTTGGTACTCCATTTGTTAGAGTTGCTTTGTTGACTGTTGTGCTTTATGGAACCATGCTTGTAGGTAGCTGAATTTTTTTTAGATAGAGTCAATTGTGATGATGATTGCTACTCCCCTCTTCCCTTAAATTTATGTAAGCAAGTTGGATGGAGTAATGTGACTCAGGTGTACCAAGATTTTAGAAAGTGCCAACATCCTTTGTGTTCAAACACGTCATTAGCTGTTAAAACTCTTGGCTGAAGATAGATTAGCATATATATGGTAAATATTCATCACCTTCAGGGCTACATGTGGTTTTCTATTTTGGGACTTGGCTCATTAACTCATCATGTGTCAACGCCTAGATTGTTTTATTATCCGAAAAAAGCTTGCATTATGGCTCATCTATAGCTACATATTGTACCATAAGTCACAAGATTGTTATAGATTCATTCGGTGTTGATTCAATATTCTATTCGTAGGTATATGTCAGCTAAATCGTGATTATGGTTTTAAGAGTCCCATAGGTTGTCCCTTAAACTAGACATTTACTTTTCCATACTCGGTGAACCTTTAAGTGATTTGTTATTAGTTAGATTTTTGCTTGTTCTTTTGGGGAATTTAAGTTTTTATGCATCAATAATGTAGGTTATTTTCAACGCACCATAGAGCTGATCATATATGTTCTTGTGTTACATTTCCTTTATATTCAAAATTGATCCAACCTCTTTACTGGTCCTCACTCATTAGCCAAGGTTTCTTTGACTAGCCCATTCTTTTTCATATTCTTCTTTATAATTGATGTTTATATTGCTTCTACTTATTCTCATATATTCATGTCAATCAATTTTTCAGTTTATCACTTAGTTTCCAATTTTTATACATTTCCGTAACTTGCTTTCCTTTCCATTTCCTATAATGAAATTATGTTTTATTTTATTTTTGCCTTTATACAAATAAATGTTATTGTTTGTACACTAACCCTCATGTGTTATTGGTTACGTGAAAAGATTCAGAAAAAATGAGACATCCAAGGCCTTGGTTATAGGGTGGCAACATAGCTGGGCCAATTTAACTAAACATAGTAGGTAAATGGAGGATTAAGTTACCTAGAATAGTTTAGTGGCTCTACCCATTGTTATTTTATTTTTTTTTATTTTTTATTTTTTTAAGCTTTGCTTGGCTATGTATTATATCTGAAAATTTTAGTTCATTTTATTACATATACACATATATACATGTGATGAATATGAATGGTGATGATGTGTACGTAGCTATTAGGTGGACAATGATGATGTTGTGGATGCATGATATATAGTTTGAGTGTTTTCTTGATCTATAGACTATCAGGTTGTTGAAGAAAGTGACATGGGGATCACTATTCATCCCCAGGGGATCCATATTATAGCCATTATGCTGCCAAAATTTCGGCAGAAATGACACGTGGATTCTTTGCTTAAATCTCAATAAAATGAGATAAAAGGCAATGGGTGAAATGAATATATGATAAATTAGGTTGACTATTAGACTATAATGGATTTAAAGTAGGGAATCGCGAAAATGGATGAGGTGGGGTGCCTAACACCTTCTCCAACTCATAAAAGAACAACTTACCTAAGAATCTCTGAGAGTCGACTAATTTAAGTGTAGAGTCAGACATTTCAAACCCTATTCAAACTTAAATTTGTTTTATTTCCAAAACTGATGTCCAGTCATATCATTAAAAAGACTAGTGGTGACTTTAAATCATATGGGATATTTTCTGCAATAGACAAGTCTCTTTTCAAAAGGGATTTACCTATCGTACAAAAATCAAGGCCCACAGCCTTAGACCCAAGATTCTCACTGCTTATAATATATATCAAATAAATGCATGACATGTTATTAAAAAAATTAAAGAAGAAGAAGATAGATGCATGACATGTTAATATTCTTAATTTTTTTGGTAAAGAATTGTTGGTTAGTTTATTTAATTAGAGTTTTCATTAACATTATAACCTTTTGAAGAAATAATATTAAGGATATATGTAGGAAATTTTCCAATATTCCACCAGCTAGAAACTTGATTATTTGCCACAAATTATGTTAATTGTGAATTACCCTATTGGTAACTCTTAGGGAGAATAAGGTGAATGTTAGATGAAGTATGGTTGAATTGGGGGAATTTTTTGAATGATAGACCGTATTCACAATGGTGGTTCACTATTGGTGTCATTAAGGAGTTAAAACAGTTGAAGACAATCATACTATAGTAATATTAGTTGTGCTAGAAAACTTAGGGGGTGTTTGGTTCTGATTATGGGAGCTAATTCTGGGCCAGAATCAATTATGGGAGCCAATGAAGTGTTTGGTTCGAATTCTAGAATCCAATTATTAGAATCAAGGCCCAGAATCAGTCCAAAATCATAATCCATCTCTACATGGATTCTATTGATTCTCAGTTGCAATTTTGCATTCAACAACTTGACGATGAAGTGAACGAAGCTTCTTTTTCTTCTTCTGCTCTTCTTCTTCTTCTTCTTCTTCTCTCACAACCTACCGGCAACCACCACCATCTGCAGCCACCGACACCACCACCTACAGCCACTGTCACCACTACCCACTTATCCTTCTTATTTCCGTTTTGATTATTCTTCTCTCACAACCTACTATCAACCACCACCATCTACAACCACCGCCACCACCACCCACTTCTTTTTCTTCTTTCCATTCTTCTTCTTCTTCTCTCACAACCTACCAGCAATCACCACCATCTACAGCCACCGCCACCACTACCCACCTCTTCTTCTTCTTCTTTTCTCACAACCTACCGGCAACCACCACCACCCACTTCTTCTTCTTCTTTCCATTCTTATTTTCTTCCCGTAGCCACCATTGCCCAAGTCTTCTTCTTATTCTCCTGCAGCCACCACCATCACTATCCACTGTCCATGTCTTCTTCTTCTTTTCCGACAGCCACCACCAGCACCACCCATAGCCACCTCCACCACCGCCCACTTTTTTTATTTTTTTATTCTTCTTCTTCTCTTGCTCCTCCTCTTCTTCTTCTTCTACCGACAGCCACCACCACCAACTGTTTCTTGTATTGTTTTTGATAAAATCAGCTTCCAAAATCGAAATCAACCAAACAGGATTCTTGATTATGATTATATGATTCTAAAATCTGATTATGAAAATCAAAATTAGAATCGAGAATCCCATAATGGAATCCAAACCAAACACCCCCTTAAAGCAAATGTTAAGCCAAGATGAAAAGTTCATCCTTCAACTTCCTCCACCAATCAACAACTAAGGCATTATGATCGACACCTTATAAAATTCCCTAAAATGATCTCGAGCTACTGTCGTAGCTGCACTATAAAGTTCAGAAGCTCCATCAACATTTATTTTGATAAATCCCTCTAATGGGGTACACCAAGTGGTATTTGCATCATTTTACTGTGGCAAAGAGACCTCATAAACTGATCCTCGGCTTTCCAACCCTAGGGTATAGAAATGCTATTTTGTAACTAATAATATATTAGAAAATCTAAAAAAATAATGGGTTTTATACATGTATCCCTACAACTTACATATCTTGCATCTATAACTTGTGATTTTCACATTGAGCTTATGCCCCTCTACATTGTCTGGCTCTTTAATGTATGAAAACCTGGCACTAAAAAAAATATATAATAATACAAATGCATGATAGTTTGAATAGTTAAATAGTGTATGGTTATAAATTAATGTTAAATTTATATACCTGGCACCCAAATACCTGATGTCAACAAACTAATTGACAATGTGAGGGAAGGATGGACAAGGGAGAAGAAATAGAATAGGTTTGGAGATAGGAAGAGAAGTCGAGGCAAATTATAAAGAAAATGACATGTTGATTTTAATCAAACTAGGAAAGTGATAAACTAAGGGCATTTTTAAGGGTGTAGATGCAATGGACCCATACAAATATAAAATGTACTCATGGAGTAATGAAAAAATGCCAAAACATAAGGGCGCAATTTTTTTTATTAACTAGTAGGTACTTAGAGGTTAATAGTTATGCACTAGAAAACCAAATTGGTTTCTTTAATAATAATATTATTATTATTATTATTACTTTATTGAATATTAGTTATTGGAGGGTTGACAATAGACATCAATAGGGAAGAAAGGATGTTCTATCCAAGATGTACCTTCACCCCTCACAAGGGAGGGGAGATTGTGTCCACTTCCCCCTTGTATGTCAACCTCTGTTGGGGGTCAAGGGAGCGGATACATCATGCCAAAAGTGATATACACTTTTTGGGGGGCATGTCAATCACTTCTAACACTAATGTGCCCACCCCCTTAACCCCAGCAGAGGTTAGTGTACAAGGGGGGAAGCGGACACAATCCTCTTCGCTCACAAGGGGGTGTGGGCCCCATACACTTTTTGCATAGGGTCACACTCTCCTGTGAGGGGGTGAACATAGATCCTGGATAGAAGTAGGGATGCAAATGAGATAGAGTCAATGCGGATATTAGTATATCCAAATTTGGCTCATTTATAATCAAATATTCTTTAAACGAATGGATATTTAATCGAATCAAATATGTAGAAGTTCATATTTGTATCCATTAAGTTAGTCAAATATCATATACGAATATGTATATATCCGATTAAATAAATTCATTAAGTTAGGTTACCATAAATGTATTTGTTAAATTAGGATTAATGTTAAAAGTAATTCAACATAACCTACAATAGTTTTTAAAAAGTAAAATAACTTACAATATTATAATATGACTATTAATTTCAACCAGTCATTAGGAATTTTACACACACACACACACACACACACATATATATACACATAAACGAATACGGATATTTACTCGAAACAAATGTATATATATCCATATTTGGTTCATTTAT
>JAOXJP010000001.1:21713375-21732965 GCA_025762735.1 Platanus orientalis
TGTCACATCATCTCCAAAAAGTGAATTGACTGCCCCCCCTTGTGTGGCCTTTGAGTGGCTCACAAGGGGGGTGGCGTAGAGGATATCAGCCCGATTTAGGGGATGCTTTTCACTTTTTGGCACTGATGTGCTGGCCCCTGATGCTGGGTTGAACTTGGGGTTGTACCAAATCTTTGGGGCCTTCATTACCATAGATGGTCTTCCTGTCAAAAAGATCAAAAATTAATGAAATTTTTTGTCTAAATAAAAAGTTAATGAACTTTTTTGTCTAAATCAAAAATTAATGAATTTTTTTTTTACATTAAAATGGATTTTGATGAAAACCCTTAACTACCCTTCCTTTTAGTTACTTATCAAATGCTCACCAAACTCCTTTAGCATCTTATTCTCAAACCTAATCCATCGTCTCGAAAGCTTCCACAGTCATTCCAACAACAATTTGTTAGATGAAAAATGGTATGTAGGTGCATTAGTGTCACATAGGCACAAGATCCGGACTTTCCTAAGGCCCTAGGTATCGGAATAGACATCAGGCAGACTGAAAGAAGGTTTTCCGATCATCTATCCAGCTACCAAATACAAGTGATTCAGGCAATTTGGAAAATTGTGGATTCTTCCTTTAAAATGAGCTTTTTTGTCTTACTAAAATAAGGACTTCACCACATTTTTACACCAAATCAACAAGAACAGATTGTAAAAAAACTCAAAAAAGCTAAAATGCATTAATGAAGCGGAAAATCCTACAGTTTCAACTGAAAAGACATCATCACCCTCTCAGACCAAAGTGTTGAGAAGTTGCAGACCAAAGTTGAAATTTGAAGACTAAAAATTGTGACCACTAGTTCCTGGAAATATGCTTAAGGAGAATGATTGTCTGTTTTAAGACGGACCTCTAAAATCATGCATTGATTTGCTTCGTATGCTTAAATGACCACCTTCACCTAACTAACCTCAGGGAGATTGCGAATGGTGAATTACAAATGGTGACTTGACCGTTACTGTTTGGTTCAATGATCAAGAGATATCCTCTTTCTTCCCAAGCAACCTGTATTTATAAACTGTAGCTCTTCTTGTCATGGCCAGTCCTCCCATATTCATAGGTTCATGGTAGATCATGACCATGTTCTCCTTCCAATATCCGCTAGTGCAGAGAGAACCGGGGTCACGGTTTCTTCCTATTTAGCTCCTGCAACAGTCTCGCCATCGTGGCTTATTGGGGCTGTGAGGCACCAACAATATCTTCCTAAAATCTCTCAACCATAAGAGATTTCCCTCCTCTTTTTGGGCCCTCTTGGCCAATCTTCTACTATCGCTATCTTTTCCATTTTTCTTTTTGGTCAAATATCACGTCAGCCTATCCAGGTCATCTAGTTTTTTCTGTCGTAAACACAACCAAGGTTCACTGGTTCACTCCGACGGCGTCCATTGATGCCGGCAAAGTTAAACTCTCTCTCTCTCTCTCTCTCTCTCTCTCTCTCTCTCTCTCTCAACAGTAGTGCACGGATGCATATGTCTTAGGTTCAGAGGAGGAGCAGTGGGCAATTAGGACGCTTTTCCTTCCTTGCAGTACTTTCTATCCAGAATTGCAACTCTCATTTTCTTGTCCCGAAGGCAACGCTGATTCCAACAGACAGTGAGTATGTTGTTTGCATCATGGTAACACTCGCTGGAGGTAATGCAGATTTTGATGGACAATAGGGATGTAACTAGAAAAACAGTGACTCTTTCTCTCTTCTATGGATGAAAAACAGATTCCACTTGTTGGCAGAAATAACATTGTTGCAGTGCAATCTCTTTCGCAATGCATTGAAATAGATGTTTTAAATCTTAAGTCGAATTAGGGTTTCAAATGGTCTTTGCAACCCCAATATCTGAAAGTTGTTGCCTGCGACATTGGATTCATACTTTTGAATTTGTTTTTATTGGCTTACAATATACTTCCTCGTGAACGATTCTTCATCCTTGCCAAATAGGTTCCGAAAGTTTTTATATACTTTTATGGACAGGCATGCTTTCAAACTTACAAAAATTTCCCAATTTTTTTGTGTGCGTCCTTCATGGTTAATACTTATCGGACAGGTCGCAATTTGGTCTCTTTTTGGATATTCAACGAATCTTGGGGTTTTGAAGGTTTCTAAAAGTTTTTAATTATTGGTAAAATGTTAGGGTACCGTTGATGATATTGCTAGAATAGGCCTGAAATCATGTGCAACACCCCCCTACGGAACACTTAGGAGGGGGAATCTAAAACCTCCAAAAAGTGAATTGATTCCCCCCCTGAGTGTCCCGTCAGGGGGGGTGTCGCACATGATATCAGCCCACATATGTATGTCGTGTAATCGAGGATGATAACTAAATAGATCTTTTGAATGTGTTAGGGGCTTTTATAAGTTTTGGGGTTATTTCCTCAAAGGTTCTTAGGGTTGACTGTGAGGAGAGAGTGGGAGCACCATTTTAATTGATAGTATTTCTCCTTGATTAGTGAACAAAAAGATCTATATTTGTTGTCATGTGATGTATCCAATCTTGCCAAACCATGTAAATCATTGTCTTGTTTATTTCTTCTTTTTCTTTCTTTTATTTATTTGGATGCAACGCTTCCAACAATTGGTATTGCAACCTCGTTGGTTAAAAGGCCCTTGTCACACAAGATTGATATTGGTGTTCGTGTTTATACGTGTTGGAGATGGTGAGTTCGAGTTCCACAAGATTCGAGGTGCCAAAATTTAATGGGACCAATTACGCATTATGAAAATTAAAAATGAATGTGGTTTTTGTTGAAAGAAAGTTGTGCAGTTATGATTGAAGGTGAAGAAAATAAGCCTAAAGATATGATTGGTGATTTTTTTAAATAAAAATGACTAATAAACAATGACAAATTTTCTTCTTTGTGTTGAATGATTTTGTTTTAATCAATGTGTCAGATCAAACTATGGCAAAGGGTTTATGGGACAAATGAAGAATTTGTATAAAAGAAATTTATGTCAAATACTTTTTTTATCTGTAGACAACTTTATAACATAAGAATGAAGGATGGGTGGGTCCTCATTGCAAGAACACCTTAATGAGTTCAATACACTTATTAGTAGATTGATTGCAGATGATGTGAAAATTAGTGATGAAGAAAAGATCTCTTTACTGTTTTGTTCGATGCCCGATTTCATGGGATGATTTGATTATAAATCTTGGAAACAATAAGGACATCACAATGAAATTAGTTGTTTCTATACTATTTTTTGAATAGTCTTGCAGAAAATCCAGTGTAGGTTCTTTAGCTAATATAATAATGGTAAGAAGAAGATCCATGAAATGAGTGCAAATTTGAAAAATAATTTGAGATCCAAGTTGAAAGAGCATAAGAATGTAATGTATTGGAATTGTCAAAAGAAGGGCCATGTGCATAAAGATTGTAAGTTCTGAAAATAAAATCAAGAAAAGCCCAAATCTAATTTACAAGAACATGAGTCAGCTTTAAAGAATTCCTAAAGAAATTTAGTAGATGAAAGTTTTCAAATGAAGATGGTAAGGTATTGTATGTTCTTTCATGTGAAAATTTACAGAATTAGTGGATTTTGGATTCTAACGCTTCCTTTCATATGACATCCCGGTTCTACACATATCGATCATGTGATGGGGGAATTGTTTACATGGGTGATAATAACACATAAAATAGTTGGAGTTTAAGATGTTAGGATTGCTATGTTTGATGGCATTACACACATTTTTTTCCGGATGTGAGACACATACCAGATCTGTGAAAAAGTCTTCTGTCACTGGAAAATTTTGATCAAGCTGGTTATAAATTTTTTAGAGAAACGATCGATTAAAGATTGTTAAAGGAGTACTCATAGTAAAGTAAGAATTACATGAAAACTTGTACCGATTGATTAGGAAAACTGTGATGGGTGATGCTACTGTTGCTAATGCTATTACTGAGCCTATTATGACTTGGCATAGGTGGTTAAGCCATATGAGTAAGCATGGACTTAAAGTGCTCCTTAATCATAATTTAGTTTGTGGATTAAAATCTATAAATTTAGTTTTTTGTGAAGATTGTTTACTTGGTAGGCACCAGAGAGATTGTTTTCCCTCTTCTATTGTCAAATTTAAGGATGTGTTAAATTTAATGCATTTTGATACATGGGAGGTTCCAATTGCATATCTAGGAGGTGTATTATATTTTGTTTCTTTTATTGATATTTTCTAGAAAAATGTGGGTATATATGCTCAAAAGGAATAACAATACATTTTCCTTTTTTTTTTTAAATTTAAGGTTGACAGACTAATTTAGACAAAAACCACATCGGGTAAATTTTTAGCTAAATTCATTTATAAACTCATCTATGATTTAGCAAGGTCTACCTTAAATATACATGATGAGAAGAAAAAAAAATTGGCTGAAATTTTGGAAGGAGACTAGTGTGCCTCCAAGGATCCTAATATTTATCAAGAGATGTCTCAATAATGCTCTACACTTAAGGAGTCTATTGGCTAAATTCATACCCAACTATGATCCATCATGCCCTATCTATGGAGTAGAGAGAGAGAGACTATAAAACATTTATTTTTTGAATCTGAACTGGCCAAGGTTGTGTGGTTTGGGTCTCCTTTAGGACTCAGACTTCATGATCCTCCCAAATAATTTTATAGCTGGATTCAGGAATGGTTATCAACTCCACCCGTATTCAAGATTTTTCAACAAGGAGCCATTGTTTTATGGTGTATCTGGAAGGGCATAAATCAATTAATCTTTGCTCATCGACTAGTAAAAGCAGAAGCCATTATTTCAAAGGTCATTCAAATGTCCAAGGACAATTTCCCAAATCATAAATCCTTGGGTTCAGCTAATCCAAATTCATCAACTCACCAAATTGTCAGTCATCTTTCTCATTCGGTAAAACCTCCATGTGGCACATACAAGATTAATGTTGATGGTGCTGCAGGAGTTTTCTGTGCAAGAACTACTTTAGTTCAAGATTATAGAGGTTCTTTCATATAAGGAGAAACAAAAAAATTATAAGCTTGTACCCCAAAAGAGGTGGAAGCATATGCATTTCACTTGGGACTCTTGCTGGCAGTAGAATATCAAAACTCTCCTACCCATATTGAAGGTGATAATACATTAATTGTGAATTTGTTATCCAACAAAGTTGATCAAGTACCTTGGAGGATACGGAGTATTGTATTAGACAATTGACAGGTAATGCTTCAAAACCCTCAAGTGTCCATTTCATATGTTCCTAGAGAATGCAATAAAGCAGCCCATGCCATGGCTGCAATATCATCTTGGGATCACAATTCTCTTAAGTGGAATGGTACACCTCTCCCTCATATAATATCTTCCATACTTGAAATGGATATTTGTAACTAGGAGGAAATTTTTAGTTGAATGAAATTGAGCGAATTCTCTTTACCAAAATAAAAATTAAATTTAAGGCTTTGGTTGAAGATTAAAAGGGAAAAAATTAAGTGTTTAAGAACTAATATTATAACAAAATATATGACAATGAATTCAAGAGGAGCATGGTTTTGACAGGCAAAATACAGTTCCTGGTACTCTACAACAAAATGGCATGGTTAAGCTCATAAACTGTACACTTATAGAGCGTGTTAAGAATATGTTGAGTTCATCAAGGCTGCAATAGTATTTTTGGGCAGAAGTCATTCATACAGTTTGCTATTTGATAATCATTGTCCTATCACAACATGTGACTACAAAATTTCTAAAGAGGTATGGTCTAAAAAACTTGTTAATTGCTCATTCCTACATATTTTCGGTTGTAGTGCTTATGTATATATTCCTAAAGAGCAGATGACTAAGTTAGATGTGAGGTCCAAAAAGTATATTTTTCTTGGCTACGCAAATGGAATAAAGAGATACAGATTGTGGGATTCTACTACTCACAATATTATTATTAGCCAATATGTCTTTAATAAAGATTTGTTGCAAAAAGAAAAGTTGCATACACTCAAATACAATGGAGATGATTGACAAGGAGTCTTCGAAAAGGCTCTTGAATTTACTTAACATTCCTAATAATGAGGTAGTTGATATTGAAGAAACATTTGACAAAGAGCATGATGATAATGTGACAAAAACTAAAGCTTAAAGTGATCAAGGCTGACCCACCAGAGACCCACTTGGCTCCAAGATAATGTTGTAGGTTATGCTTGCATTTTTTAGGAGTGTGAACCTATTTCTTATCAATAAGTGTGTATAGCATATGCTATCCAATGGATAGTATCCATGGAAGAGGAGATATGGGTTCTGTATAAAAAGAAAACATTGAAGGAAAAAACTAACGAGAACATCGAAAGATATAAAGCCTGATTAATAACAAAATGGTATGCTAAAAAAATCAGATATTGACTTCAATGAATTCTTTTATCAAATTGTTCGTTTTTAACACTCTTCGTGTTGTTTTGAGTATGATTGTTGTGCTTAATTTAGAAATCTGAGTAGTTAGATGTCAAAACAACATTTTTTCATGGTTTGTTATTTATTATTTGTTGTATTGTTGTCTTGAATTCAACTTGATGTACAACCCATGTGTGCAATCTGAAGACTTCCTCTGAATGACCTAAGTTAGGGTTCGAAGATTGGAACCATTTGATTTCATTTTTAGGGGTTATCTTTTAGGTTTCTATGCACAATTTTGGAGTAGGGTTTTGCACTAATATATAAAGTCTTGTTTGTAGGATTTTGAGAGAGAAATCTTCGGGATTTTTTGGAGAACTTGTTGTAACTTGCAATCTTTACTATAGTGAAAAGCTTCGTGATCATCTTCGCCCATGAATGTAGACAATATTGCCAAGCCACATAATTCTTGTATCATGTGTGATTGATTCTTTCACGTTTATATTTTCTCGTTTCGTTTCACATTGCTATTTACCCGATTACAATCCATTTTGTCACAACATTATGAGAGTTTTTTTTTTAAATTTTTTTTCATGCCCAAAATAATACACAGTACAAGTAAAATACGCAATAATCCAACAATGCTAGTTCTTGTCCTAGGCACATTCTTACAATAGGACCATAGTGCTACATAATCCTGGCATTTAGTTTGCCAAGATTAAAAGAGGTAAACCAAAATTTGAGTTATTTGGTTGACATAAAAGATATATATTGGGTAACAGAATATTATTTATAGGAAGAATGATTCTGTAATGACACAGACCTCTGTAGGTGTCCAATTGATTGACACATGATGTGTTTTTTTGAATTTGGTGTCTCTTTGTGGCCGGTTGCTTTTTAACTGAGCAGATTTTTTGGATGTTTTTAACTCCCCAACACGACATGTGTCAACTTATAATTCACCATAGACACTGCAGAGACTTTTACATCACAGAACATTTCGGGGGAGGGTATTTAAAATTAGGAAGAAAATGTTCTGTGATGACAAAGTGTCTGTAGTGTTTTTGGTAAATTATATGCTGACACATATTGTATCTGGTGTTCAAAAAAGTGTTCAGGTGTAAAAAAAAAAAAAAGACACCAAATTCAAAAATACATCATGTGTCAATCAATGGCATGCCTACATATGCCTGTGTCAACACAGACAATCATTCTCCTTAAAATTATCCTTTTATTTTGATAAGAAAATATTTTCGATCAAATTCCCATGATTCAAAATTGGTTGAATTTCAGCCAAAATGTATTTAATGAAATATTTAAAAATTTGTTTCAACCCCCTTAATCAAAACCAAAATTTACAGAACTATGAAAATTTTGAACCATTTGATTTTATTCCTCTTGGACGGTGAAAAAAATTTCTCTAAACACTATTAAGAAAAGTTAACTGATCAGTTTGTCATGCCAATGCCAACTTTTGGTATTGGGAGTTTCATACGCAGAACCCATTGAGTGGTGGGTCCTAATTCAAACAATATATTAGGCCTGTTGATCCTAAATTGCCAACGACTGAAGGGGATCCATTGGACGACAATATATATTCCATCTCAACCAACAGTATGGGCCATCTTCCCAATGGAGCATACAAAGGCGATACCAATTTTAATATTCTGACTACTAATTACTATAAAGAGCTACATTAATCCTTTAATTTGACCTCTTCTTCTTCTTCTTCTTTTCTTAATTTGACCTCTTCTTCTTCTTTTCTTCCTCCCTCTATCTCTCTCTCTCTCTCTTGCTTACCCAAAAGTAACCCCAAGGGGTGGCGCAGTTGGCCAGGATCATGCCTCAGTAAGCGGAGGTCCTGAGTTCGAAGCATCCTTTAGGCCACTTGCACGGGTGTAAAAAACCTGATTTACCCGGTGTGTGGGAGAGGTAGGGAGTCCACATGCCCTGAGGACATAGTCAGGTGCTCTAAGAGGCTTGGATACCTTGGTTATCAAAAAAACCAAAAGACAAAAAACAAAATAGATAAAGAAGTCTCTTTGGATGTAGTTTCAATCCAACTTCATCTTTCTACACATGAAGTCCATAGCTAAGCCGAAGAACCATCCCAGGAAATTTAGCAGACCTCAGTCCTAATACCCATGAAAATACTTGAATAAGTAAAAGAGCATCCAGGACAAACAAACTAGTAATCTAAATTAAAAGTCTTTTCCTGGAATAGACCTTGGTTTAACTACTCCAAATGCATTAGAAGAACTTGTCATTGCTGGAAAGGAAAGTCAAAGAATCATAAGAAGACCAAGAAAATATTTATAATGATGAAAAGGTACGGACAAGTACAGTAACAATACAAACCAATAAAGCTAATCAAGACATCACTTTGTCAAAACAAAAGCATATACTACTTCAATGTGAACTACCAAATAAACAACAACAGAGTAATTTACATCAAAAGCTGGATTGAATGGAATATTGCCTCCTCAGCGTACACGTGGGGACTGCCAATGGGCTGGCAACGGGGAGCCACTGGGTGTCAGATTCAGAGGTGAATGATGGTGTCTCAACGGGGATTTGTGGACAGGATTGGAGACTGTTTGCTGTTCTGGTTGGAAGTAGTTGGCAGCATTCTTTAGATCTTGGAGCTGTTCTAGTGTTGCTAAAACCTCAGCCATACGTGGCCGGAGTTTGGCTTCAGGGTTGAGGCACTGTAAGGCAATGGTGGCAGCAGTGTAGGCTCCTTTCTTGGGATACTGGCCCTCCAATTTGGAGTCCATAATCCGGAATAACTTGCGCTTATCACCCAAATAAGGCATTGCCCAGTCCACCAGATTCTGCTCTATTCCAACTTTTGTTTTATCAACAGCACGATGCCCGGTCAACAATTCCAACAACACAACTCCAAAGCTGTAAACATCGCTCTTTGCAGACAGTCGACCTGTTCATTTTTGGGAACATTAATACAGCATTCATGAACCTATGTGATCTTATAAGTCAGACAGATGCAAGGTTGAGGAATGCTAGCCCTACTCGTGTAAGTAGGGAAAAGTAACTTATACTCTCCTCATTCCCCCTATATGAGGTGCTCAAGTGAGGGACTGAGGGTATTCAAGCTATACACAAGTGAAAGTGGAAGTGTTTTGGTAATTGTGCAAACCCATGTAAATTATCAGAAAATACTGACATGGATATATGTCAAAACACTGAGGGCATGTAGTTTGCTTATCCCTACTCTGTGAGTAGGATTAGCATTCCTCTGCAAATTTACCTCATCCAACAGGACAAAGAAATTAAAGAAAAAGAAAAGGTTCTCATATTTTCTCTTCAGAAACATTACTAGATCTATTTTCCACTCCTTGAAATATTTTATTTTCAGGATTTTTGCATTTTACTTGATCTTATAAAAAAAAAATCTTATAAAAAAAAACATGATATATTATTAATACAGCAATATAATTTACTGAAAATGTATGAATGTCAAGCCTGTACACAGCTCTATGAAGCCTGTACACAGCTCTATGCCTGACAAACGGTGTGACTGCATCAAACATCAATACACATTTAGTGTGTAAGTTACAGAGATTGCCAAGTTTTTTTATGAAAAAGTTTGTAACACTAGAAAAATAAAAAATAAAAATCAGAAAAGTGAAAGAAGAGGCTACTATTTTATAAAAAAAGGGAATGAAGGCTCAATTTAATCTGCAAAGAATGGTGATAAGCATTCTCAGCTATCAAATAAAAAATTCACAATGAATAAGCATGCCAATACAATTAGCAAACCACTAATAGTAAAGCAGGTTAAATGATAACAGCTCTTGAATATGGATAATGAATGGACCTGTAGCAACATATTCAGGTGCTGCATAGCCATGAGTACCCATGACTTGAGTGGAGACATGAGTCCTGTCACCAGTAGGGCCTGCTTTCGCCAAGCCGAAGTCAGAAAGTTTTGAGTTAAATTCCTGCATTAGTAGAAGCATGATAACTATTTAGAATATTTAAGAAAATAATTTCCACATTAAGATCAAAGCATCAGCAATGAAGTCATGTTTTATTCAGCATACCACATCAAGAAGAATATTAGAAGCTTTGAAATCCCTGTATATAACTTGTGATTCAGCATCATGCAAGAAAGAAAGACCTCTAGCAGCACCAATGGCAACTTTGATCCTTACTGCCCAAGATAGTGGCTGGAGCCCTCCTGCAAAACAAGCGAAAGTTATTGATCAGACATGCAATTCTTTGCAGTGCCATAACATCCAGAAAACATGTTTTATGAGTGTGTTTTAAGGACACAACATGCTTTAACAGACACTAAAAATGTTTATATATTCTACATCTTATAGCCTGTTAAAATATTCCATGATAAGCTTATCACATGGCATTCATACAGGAATGGGGGTGCTACTCAATGCATTCCACTTCGTGTACATCCCACACCCGCTCAAATGATTGTAGACTTAACCTAGACTCTCCAGTCTCTAGGCCAATGCTTCACAGGGCACTCATGCAGGAATGGGGCAGATGCAAATATGCAAGTTTTATAGGACCAAGTTTCAGCAATAGAGTCATTGGCAGAATCCATTGAATGTTGGGACCGATGTGTGCAAATTTACCCTTTGCAGCAGTGCTTAGAAAGTAGGAAGATGTAGCTCTGAGGATCCAATAGAACACTGCTGAAGTATATTAATGCAATTCAGGCGTGCTAGGCAGAGTTGTAGATAGGGATGAATAGGGGAGTCCAAAAGTTGACCATGAATTGCACAACAACAAATGTAGAGTGGAAGGAAAATGACTAGAAATGTTGAAGTTGGATCATAAGGTAAGGAGGAAATTTAAGCATGCTTACTAAAGAATTTGTTGTAAAGATTTACTTACGTCTAAATAGATGATTCTCCAAGCTGCCTTTTGGCATGAACTCGTAGACCAAAATCCGGCTCTCCCCTTCCAAGCAGTAACCGATAAGTTTAACCAAATTTGGATGATGAAGTTGGCCCAGATAGTTAACTTCTGTCTGCAATCAATCAGCTGCCAATAAAGAGCCGACATAACAAGAAAGAGAGAGAGGGGGGGGGGGAGGGGGAGAACCTACCAACCACTCCTTGTGGCCTTGGAAACCTTCAGGTTTAAGCTTCTTGACAGCAACAACCATTCCAGATCCAGGCCTTGCGGCAGCAAGGGTTTGTTCATCGAGCCACCCTTTGAAAACATAACCAAATCCTCCTTCTCCAAGGAGGCTGTCGGGACGGAAGTTTCTAGTGGCATTCTTTAGCTCACTAAAAGAGAAGGCTTTCAAATTCGGACATGACAATATCTCACCTTCAGACCTCGGCGTAGGAAGACTTTCAGTGGTACTCTTTCCACTGTAAGATGGGACTGTCAGAGTGGAAGCAGCTGAAGATGAGCCAGTTTTGCTGGTAATTTTTGAGGCCCCTGAAAATTAAAGGGAATAGAAAATTAATATTGGTATCCAACCAACACCAGTAGACAATTTCAAAGAATAAAAACACAAGTCAGAATTTTTAAAACTCCAACTTGCATTGTCCCATTCCAGGAGCATTTTGATAGGTAATTTCGACAAGCTCCTATGCTTACTATCCACTAATCTCTCATGTTATTAATATGACTGATAAAAAATACCATTATTATTGTCATTGTCTTCCATCCCATGATTGTAATATATGATCTTGTTTTTTTTGGTAATCCATCAGCTTCCATGAAGCCAGAGGTTTTAGCTACAGAGATCTATCATTCAGATTCCAAAGCCCATGAACACCCTATCCATCTTAGCTCTTTAAAAGATTTTTTTTTTCCATTCAAGCACGGTAGCTAAGTTTGAGATCTCAAACCTCATTATCTACTGACAATATCACGAAACTGAGAAGAAAGTTGTCATGGGAGAACTAGAAATACTATACAGAAACATGATTTCTCTAGTTTCCTATTTTAGAAAGTTTTAACATTGAAACCCCTGAACATTGTTCCAGAATTCAAGTATGAAACAGAAAAAGATAAAGAAATAAATAAAAACCCACTAAGAATTCACATTTTGGTAAATTTATTCCACAATGACCATTTATAAAGACATGAACTCAGAAACCAAAAAAGAGTAATGAAATAAAGAATTATTTAATGCTCTCAAACACTGATGAACGATCCAATTTTTAATGCAAACTAGAGCAATAAAAGGTACATTTTACCAGTTCTAGACATCTGAACTTAAATCCTAGACAGCATATGAAAATTAAAGCACACATGGACTGATGGGTAGGCTCCCAATAATAAAATCTTAACATAAACCTCAAAAAACAAAATCACATTCAAAACCCAGAAAAAAACTATTAAAGTCTTAGTAAATTTAATAGAACATTAAAGAAGAACCTAACACATCTTCCACATCTAAAGGCGATAAGCCAGAAAAAACCAAAACCCACAAATATAAAAAAAAAAAAAATCCACAGAATTCCAACATAACCCCCCCCCCCCTGGTGCCCAAACTAAACCCACAAAATCCTCATTTTTTATTTTTAAAATACACTTGATCATGTTTACCATCTATGATTCTGTCCACATATAATCTAAACCACCGCAAACTGAAATACCACTCTCAAAATTAGCCATATCCCAACACAATCCATCCGGATCCGGATCGAATTCAAGAACTCCAGCGCGAATCAAAGCCATGCAAAGTATTAAAATTTTGGAAAAAAAAAAAAAAAAACTCAACCAATTCTACAAACTTCTATCACATAGCCATAAAAAACCCAGTACCAGAACAGAACCCAAAACAGAAAACAACCAAAACCCACAAAATTTTTTGATTTCTAAACCGAACTAAAGCCACACACACACAAAAAAGGTACAAATTTCACGCAAGAAGAAGAAGAAGAAGAAAGCAGATTGAAAAAACTTACCAGAGGTGTTCTGAGAGCTCTGAGCGTTGTCCACTCTGGCTGAAGCATCCAAGCAGTTCCCCATAGATCCTCAACGGAAACAATCTTTCGTTAGAAAGCAAACAATCAACAGTCCATGATTATGCCTCGAAACCCACAGTGATGAAAGAGCAACAAGATTCAGTTTTAGTTTCTTCTTCAATGTTGTATTATGAGAATAAAGAAAAAGAAAGATGAATGAACACTCTGACGAGGGAAACAATCAACAGGCTATAATCATGCCTCGAAATCCACAATGAAGAAGAATTTCAACAAGATTCTGTTCTGATTTCTTCTACTCTAATGTTTTTATGAGAGAGAGATAGAAAAAAAAAATGGATGGATGGACCAAAAAGGAGAATATCGAATTTCTTAGAGGGAAAGACGAAGAACACAGGGAAGCAACGGACGCTTTCCCCTCCGTGGACCACGACGAACGTACCTTGACTTCAAGAAATGGTAAATTACTAAAATACCCCTACAATCTTCTCTCTTTCGTGTCAAATTTGAATCATAATAATTACGTTAGCCGTAGGCCTCACCTGGTTGCCTTGAATCGAATAAAGAAAAAGAAAAAGATATACGCAAGAAAAGAAACTTTTTTTTGTAATTTTCTATGCTTTTCCAATGGCTGTTTGGTTGCCAGGAAATAGAAAAAGAAAAGATTCATATGTTAGAATTTTCACAGGCTAGAGTTGTGTGAAAATAAAATGATGGCCAACAAGAGAAGATATTGGTGTATGAGAAAATTTTGAAAATCCATGATTTCTCATATTTGGCAACCAAATGGATTGAAATTTTTTTTTTTTTTTTGGAGAAAATTTCACCAAGAACAACAAGAAAACCTGCCTTTCATGGCAACCAGACAGGGCCTATGTAGATCGGAAGTAGTCATATTGCTACAGCCAAGATCGGTAGTTCCCAGTACCGTGGCAGTGGCTGTAAACTGTTGAAATATATTAGGTATATTAACTCTAACCTCTCTTACAACCTTAGGGTATAGGAGAGACGGTTAATTGCTTTATTTAAGATGAACAACAATGGACATGATTAATTTTTAAGGTGCATATTGTGTCCGGCTACCTTACACAGGACACATGACATTGATTGAGCAGAAAAGTCTTTACAATTAAGCCTGGAATCTGCTTAGGAAATCATCGGAACCAAAAAATAAAATAAAATCAGCATTTTCAGATGATTTGGGACCTAGTTTTCTTCCAGTGCTACCTGCACCTGCTGGACATAAAACAACTTACAACTTTGTTTCATCAAACAACTTCATAGTGTATGACCAAAAAATAAAACAACTTTCATATTTTTTTGGCAGCTCCGAAGGCATTGCCTTCTTTGGATATTTTGTCAGTCTCCCATTTGTAAGACTTCTTGCTATGGCACATGTGTCCTCAAAAATTGAAAATACCCTCCAAAAAATGAAAATCACAAGTTGTACTTAAGCCATGTTTTGTAATGACCTAACCTGACCTGGTTTGATATTGTCTAATTCTGGGTGTCTCAACATAGAACCACTTTTCCTCTCTTATTTTAAAATGCATCAGGCCAAGGTGTGCTTATATATAAGATCATTTTCAGTCTAGACAATGTGGTATTACACTTCTCCCCCTTAAAGGACCACATGCTGCCGTGTACACACCACAAAACTGATTTAGCTATGATTCTTGCCAAATCTATGGTATTGATGAGTGTTTACGTGATTTGATTTAAAAAATCTCAGGTTGACAACTTTTTTTTAGAAAAGCAAGTTTTGTTGGTTAAAATGGGGATTCGTATCGATTGGATTGATAGCTATTCGTTCTATATGAGATTGTGAATGTTTTGGTTTAATTAGAATGCTCTAAACCTTTGCCTTCTTAGAAATTATCTACATATAAAAAGGTGAAATTTGTGTGGCTAAATATATATATGAGTGTGTATCATAAATTAATTACTGTAGAATTGCAAGCTTTAATTAACGTCACAAGTTTGTGTTGTTTGTGTTATTGATGTTGGGTAACTAATTCAAATCGGCCTGGATTTTTGGTTGTGATTAAACTTGAATTGCATCTTAAAGAATACCATATCTTACTTAGAGCATTTGCATCTGGGTATGTAAAATAGCTTTTTCGTTAAAGTAGCGAGTGAAAAGGGTTAAATTTACTAAAAACTCTCTACATCCGGTTATGTATTTTGGCTAAAAATATACGTAATGTTATAGTCACTAGTTAAAAGTAGCGAGTGACTATAGTATTAGGTCTAATTTTAAAATTATTTTTTTATTCTCTTTTGTTTAACAATCAACAAAACCTGTCAATATCTCTAAAAATTGTCAGTTAACAAATAGTATTTAAATAGATTGCTTTTAAAAGTTATCTAAAATAGAGAACGGGACGTATGGCCTTATGTAAAAAAATTATCTAAAATAGAAAAAGTACAATTTTAAGAGGCTAAGTAGATATAATATGCTTAACCAGATGTGAATGCTCTTAGAAACTTCTCAGATTTTAGGGTACTCCTTGATTCTAACTGGAGGGGAGTAAGGAAACTTCTATATGTCAAAAATTTAGCCAAATTAGGGCTTCGAATGTGCCTTAAATCTTTATGTTGTGATGTTATGTGTTCTAAGTATAACTAGGATGCCCATAAATTTGGGGATGAAATCATGAAAATATTTAACATGGATTATATCCTGAATTGTATATTACTAACATTAGTAGTTAATATAAATTGGTTTATATGTTGGGTATTGTTTGGGCCTGATGTACTTGAGGATAATGCATGTTATATGACATAAATTCTGCCCCAAATTTCTGAACATGTTGTGGTTAAAATTTGAGTGGATTAATGATTGTTTTCATGCCCATATTAAGATTAAATTATAGCCTTATATATATATATATATATATATATATATATACTGAATTTGGAATGAAAATTTGATTATAGTTGGTTTTGGAGGATTGAAATCTTAGCCTCACATATGCTAGGTGGGATTGAGTATTAACTCATGGTTATTTACATCAAATATATATATAAAGTGCTTGTTATAATTGGGTTAAGGCCGAAAGTAAGATTAATATTGTTTTGTTTAAAGTAGTGAGCAGATGCTTGAAGTAGGCCAAATAATATTGTGATTACATACTGAGAGATAATGCCTAAAATAGACTAAGTTGTTGTCAATTTACATGCAATGGGTAATACCTAAATAGGCCATGTTTCTTCATGATTCATAAACTTGAAGCAGATGATGGGACTTGGCTGAAGAGTAATTTATCATCTATATACATTTTGGTAATACCCACACTAAGTGAGCCATGGCATGTTTAAAGGCATTCAATAAATGTTTAAAGTAGATGTATTCATTGTATTTATATGTGCAAGAACACAACCCACTACAGGTTGAACATAAGAATTTTATATATTTTGAATTGAACTAAGATGGAATGAGTGTTAATTTTTCATATTTTTTAAATCTTTGTCCAACTTGGTCAAGGCATTATGTGATTAAATGCCGAGTGGGAACTTGTGATGGCTGCACCCTGATGTTGATTTCTACTGCTTGAAGGATCTTGTAATATAATGTAAGCTGTTTATTATGTGATGATTGTGTTGTATGTGAAACAGTGGAAAACTCTAACTATAAAATTTGCCTATGTACTGAGTTATGAGCTCACCATTCTTAAAACGAAATCACTCTTTTTTAGATAGAGATACTCCAGGATCTTAGTTGTCATCTGTTTCTTTGCTATGCTTCTGGTAGAGCTTATATAGAACAGGTATATGGATAGTTGGAGGCTAGACTTGCATGGATTAGTTTAATTTTATTGATTAGAGACCTTATAGATGTTAATTAGGCTTTTTAGAGTTTTTAATCCATTATAAAGTATATTTGATAGCTTACTTTATTTTAATTGGATATGTAATTATGATATAAATGGTTTGTGGATGATGATAAATACAAAGCTGTTGGGTGAATACTGATGATGTTTTGTGGATGTTGAACATATTTAGAGTGTTATTTGGATTGTAAACTATCATGTGATAAAAATAAATTGAGATGGGGATTACATTTCATCCTTTGGGATCCACAGTACATTCGTAATGTTGCCAAAAATTCAATTGAAATAAAATGTAATTTTTTCTTATAATCCTCAACAAAATGAGATTAAAATGAATGAAATTATTAGTAGTAACCATTAGCTCTAAACAGTGCATCCCAGATTTGATTAAGTTGTTAATTGAGACCAAGATATTTTATCCTTTGGAAGTAGGTTTGGTTCATGGGCTATTAGGCTTTAAAATTTGGACAAGAAATAGTAAAGTTGAGTTTGATGAGCTAAACCGAGCTCACCTTTAGTTAATGGGCCGAGCCTAAGCTCGACATCTCATCAAGCTCATCGTAAGCCTAAGCTGAGCAAGGCAAAGTTAGGCTAAACTCGACTCATTGACACTAGCAGTGAGAACATGTTTGGCAACAGCTTGAGGAGGGACTTTGAGTGTGATGGAGAGGTTAGGTACCCCCACCCCCTTTTTCCTTGTAGATGATACCCTCTGTCATTGAAATTTTTGTTTTTTTGGGGTTTGGATTATGTGAGAACGAATCTTGTGAGAATCGTGAAAACGGCACCAGAGGGGCTGACGCATCAGTACCAAAAAGTGATTTGCACTTTTTGGGGGACACTTATCACTTTTCGACGCTGATGTGCCCATACCCTGATGCCGTTTTCACAGTTCTTACAAGATTCGTTCTCACCTAATTTTTAGTGTGGTACAATCACTTCTACCCTAAATGCGGGCATAGTTTTTGTTAACAATTTTCCAATTTCAACATGTCTCTCAAAGACCCACACATGTTAGATGATTTATAAGTCCAAGCCCAGATTACAGGTGCCCCCCAAGTTACCACTTTTGTTGTTGCAACCCTTTACTATCAAATTTCCTATCAGTTCAAAATCATTCATTGGACATTCATGTTCCATATTGTTTTCAAACACAAGATACTCTGTTTCTCAAAATATAAGGTACATCAGTTCCAACTTGTACTTATATTCCCCAACAACTCACAGGCAATAAGCTTCGAGCTCTTCTTTCAGAAAAGTAGGTTACCCAATATGAGAATCTGCATGGCAGAAATGAGACCATTACTGCTACTGAGCCTATTTTTACTTGAAAAAATAATGGCACCGTAGAGACTACTTCTCTCCCACCACAATTAGAAAATCCTCAATCTCCATTTATTTATGATCTCACCATGTTTGAACTACAGAAAGGTCACAAATGGATTAATTGCATATGTGATGCATGCATGGAGGGCACAAAAGAAATTGAGCTTGACTTGGAAGTTGAAAGAAGGCTCACTCCCCGAAGAAGAAAAGAAAAAAAAATCCCTAGACCAATATCTCCAAGATTGGTATGAAGCATGAGACCTAGAGGTGGGGCTTCTTGGAGAACATTTAGGAAAGTTTGATTACTATGTCATCGACCTAGAAAAGAAAGTTTACCCTCAGCTGCCACCAACTAGATGAAATTGTGACCCTCCAAAACCTTCTCTCTAGCTATACTACCAAAGAGCCTTGTCCTGTCTCCACCAAGCCTCGTCAAATGGATCCCTTGTTCCACATCTCGTTCTTGAATGTTGCATGTTTTCACCCACCTCTCCAGAATACAAAAATCATTTTTCATCTTTAGAAGAATTTGACTACCCACAACAGAATACTAGACATGCATGGAAGATCAAAACCCCATTGGGGAAAAACCCTAATGGATTAATAACAATCACTTTTGTTGTTGAAGCTTCTTTGAATTGGCAAATCGAAAATGTAGTAAAGCAGAATCAAGTTCTTACTCAAATTCTTGAAAATCAGGCCAAGCTTGAGACGAAGATAACTATAAGCTTTTCATCTCTTGATTTAATCATTCAAAATCCTCATGCCAAAATACCAAGTCTTCATGTTGATTTTTGCCACATTGCCAGAACAATAAAAGATTACTATTAAGCAATATAACTTATCCAAGCCAAAGAAACAAAGAAAAAAACATCTTGAAAACCATTTTTGTAGCCTTGAAGCATCACAGCAAGTAGAAAAGCAAAAAACTCAAAAACCCAGGACTCCAAAATCCCTTTTTGGTAACCTTCCAACTTTCCTTCAACTATTACCTCATCTCCCTTATACCCCCTCTTTGGGTTACCAACCCCTTCCTATTATTTCCACGGAATTCCAAACTCTATTCCCTAAATTTGTTCACCATGTGTTCAAACCTCCACCTTATCCATCCTTAAAGCCTTCTACTTCTCAACCAGTACCC
>JAOXJP010000001.1:21733065-21759875 GCA_025762735.1 Platanus orientalis
CACGATATTTCGCTGTACATGGGTGTATAGTGTCGCACACCTGCGATACCGGTACGTCTCGCGCGATACGGCCCGTATCACGCGAGATTTTGAACTATACTTGAAAGTGGTAATCATTGTATTTAGAAAATCTGGAGGATTCTCATTCACACTTACATCAGCACTTCCCAAGGAGTTTGTGGTTCCAATAACTTCAAACATAGTGATGAAGTATCATGTAGAGAAGACCACAATGAAAGCAACCTCAGGCTTAACTTCACTTACTCTAACAAAGAAATTCACTAGGTATTACACATGGCTTCACAGCCACTGGACCAACACCACCAACACTCACAAAGCCTGCACAAACCATATGACAGGCTGAAACCCCAATCACAAGCACCAAGCCTCAACAAGAGGCACAAAAGCTTGCAACATGGTCGAATACCTCTTACACACATGACATACTACTTCCTATAACTTGTGGTTTAGGAATTTTCCAAAAAACATAGAACCTGAAATATGAAATCCCCAAATTGGCGGCAACCTGGAGCTAGAAAAACACAACACTTCCAAATCTCAACAAAAAAGAGATTAGTCACCTCCTACAGGATCAACACATAAAAACGACTCCTCCATTAGGAAAAATTGATCCAAAAAACCTTTTGTGCAAACAGATCGACGAAGTTTGGGGTTTTTCAAAATCCTGACGAAAACTGTGCAAAAATCACATCTCTAGTGTTCATAAAATTCTGAAAATTATCAGCATTGCATCACGACTTCTGACAGTCGTACAGACTACTAACGTTAGCAGTGCGGACATTAACGTCAGCCTAGGTTTTTGAACCCTATCAGACTACCTTCAATGTTGATCGATATTCAAGTGCTCTAACACCAAGTTGGAGAAAATATCTACAAGAAAACAAGCGTAGACAAGAAAGGAGAAGAGAGAATAAAGATGAGAGAGAGAGAGAAAGAGAGGTTAGGAAAAATCGTGTGTTACTTCTCACACACCTAATTATATATATATATATTATGATGATATATTGTATATAATATGTATACAATATGTAGACAATATGTATATGAACCCTCTTGACAATTATATCCTCCTACACATATGTCTACAGTAACCACAATATCATCTACATAGACAATGAGTGTTGTTACCTTCCCTTTTTTTATGCTTTACATAGAGGATGTAATATGCTTGGCAATGTCTATACCCACTCTTAAGCATGGCACTACAAAGCCCATATAGAATTTTCTTTAAGAAACATACTTTCCCTTTTCCAGTAGAGTGCAGAAAACAAGTAGCTGACTTCATATAAACTTCCTCTTTAAGGTCACCATGTAAGAAGACATTCTTGACATCAAGTTGGAACAAGGATCATCTTTGATTGGCAGCAACAAAGATCAAGATACAAACAAAATTCATCTTTGCAACTGGGCCAAAAGTCTCCTAATAATCAACTCCATATGTCTATGAATAGTCCTTGGCTACTAATCTAGCCTTATACCTCTCCACCGTACCATTAGGTTGTAATTTCATAGTGAACACCCATCTACAACCTATTGCTTCTTTCTCATACAATACGGATCTTACTCCTCTGAGGCTTACATTTCCTTGTCCATTATTTTTCTCCGGTGAAGTTGAGATAGGGCTTAGGATACAATGCATGGAATAAAAAGCAAAAGACAGAGGTGAAAAAATCCCTAAACTCAGGAGACAAGAGTCATAACACATAAAATTATCGATACAATACCCTTCCTAATAGCAATAGGAAGATGGAAATCATCATGAGGAAAGAAATGAGCAATACCTGAAGACAAGGATACAGGTTGGAGCGACACATGAGAATTACAAGAAGGGGCAACGCACTTCTTATTACGTCAAACAAACACGAGTGAAATCTTGCACCTAAGCCTTATTTTTTATGGTTGCCACTAGATCTCTCTTTGAGAACAGACACTTGATCCATTTCTTCCCAGTTAGGATATCTATCAACATCAAAACCATAGGGAGGAACAGGTCAAGGAAGAGCCAACTCATCTTCCCTTTTAGTTCTACTCTCCCCTAAATGTAAGGTTAGTTAGGGGAAAAAAGGTAACAGTCTCATGAAAGGTGACATTTATAGAGACAATGCTGATGCAGAACTAAATGCCAAACAATGTGAACAACTTCAAATAAACAAATAATAACCCATAAATAAAAATCTGGAAATTTCAACCAAGGGGCAATTCTGTAATTTTTCAAGAAAATTGGAAAATTACCAAAATACCCCTGACGTGCATCAGAAAATTTCCAACTTCTAGGGTGTGCTCTCATAAAAATTTTGTGAATTTATGAGGTCTCTAGCTTTTTATTCTAGAAAAACCTCAATTAGGCCATGCCAAAAAATTGGAGAAACTTTGGAAAATCAAACGCAACTTCAATTTCACTAGAGTTTTTAAAATATTGTTTTTACCTCTTGGAATAGATCCCAAAGCCTCTTGAAAAGTGTTGAAATCAGTCCCAAAGCTTACCCCAAGATATGAAAAAAATTCACCAAAAATCTACTCCAACAGATGTGCCACCTAGTACTCTTCAAATATGCCCCTATTTAATATGGGCGGGTTTTATGAGAGGAGAAACACCTTTAGGTGGGTCACCCAAGGGGTAAGAATACCCTTGTGAAAGAGTGTGAGCAAAGGCTCAAAGAATAGGAAATGGTAATAAGATGAATCAATGGTGGTTAGAAAAAAAAAATCACAGAAAATCTGATTAAGATGAAATAATGGAAGATGGAAAAAACAAAACATACTACTAATAAGAGGAGAAGAAGAGAAGATGAGATCAAAGAATATGAGAAGAGAAGAAGATGGGAGAGAGAGATGAAGGAGATTGAAGAAGAAGAGGAGTTCTCACCTTGAGAAGTCGTTAAAGAGGAAGAAGCCCACTCGTGGGTGTTTCAAAACACAATTTCTACTACTCAAAATCGGATGTCAATCGTTACAGCAGTAGGGCTTAAATCCATTTTTAATAAAAATACCTTAAAGTGCCTAAAATACCCCTTTACATGGAGTTTCACGACCAGCACCACCAACCCCTTATTTGACTCTTAAAACAAATAAAGTATTAAATACCCTCTAAACACTCCTAAGTGATAACTCCCTACTCTATGGTTGTTTAAAGCCTTATTACATGCTGAAAATTAAAATTAAAAAGAGCCTAAACACCTAATTATCACGGACACCTACTCCCTTTCTTCTTTCCTTGGTAAAATTTAGGCTTAGGCTTCCAAATAGGATAGGTCTTCTCCAAGTATTGTAGAGCTGTTGCATCAAATGAGTTTCCGAATAGAGGGGTGATAACATTTACAACCCTTTTGATTTGGAGCATACCCAAGGAAGATACATTTAAGAGCCTTAGGGTCTAGCTTTGAACAATCAAATTTAAGGACATGGACATAGCATATGCAGCCAAAGACTTTAGGAGGAAGAGAAGATCTAAGAGAAGAAAACAAGAGGAGATTAAGGGGACGTTTAAATCCTAGAATATGTGAGGGTATACAATTCATTAAGTAAACAATAGCCTGAATAGCATCAGCCCAAAAATTTTGGGGAACATACATATGGAAAAGCAAGGCACAAGTGATCTCAAGGAGATGTTGGTTCTTCCCCTTAGCCACCCTATTTTGCTCTGGAGTACCATGACAAGTAGTTTGATGGAAGATGTCATGCTAAGAGAGGTAGGAGGAAAAGGAAAAAGACATATTACCCACCATTATCGGAACGAAAAACTTTAAGCTTAGTGTCAAACTAGGTTTCAACTAATTTGTGAAACAATTAAAAGGCTAAAAAAACTTTACCCTTGGATTTTACAAGTAAATTCTAGTAGTCTAGGACTAATCATCATTAAAGGTCACAAAATAATGGAAACCAAACAAGGAAGCAACAGGAAAAAGTCCCCATACATCATAATAAACAAGAGCAAATGGAGAACTACAACTCATACTCGGATAATAAGAATAATGACAATGCTTGGCCAACTCTCAAGTTTCATAATGGAAATTAGAATTAAAAAAACATAAGTCTGAAAAGAATGTTTGTAGCATAGGAAAGGAGATATGGTCAAGGTGTGAGTGCCACAAGAGAAGCTGATCATGCTAAGAAGAAGGCAAAAAAGGGGTGATTGGATGTTGAGTTGTAGGTTAAGAAATGATACCTGTTGAACTGTAGAGACAATTGAAGAACAACCATCCATAAGATACAACCCCTGATCCTCATGTCCTCTACTAACAGTCTTCCTTGTCTTCAAGTCCTAAAAAACACAATACAAAGGGAAGAATGTAACACAACAATTCAAAGTTTTTGTAATATGACTAACTGAAACAAGGTTCAACTTAAAATTTGGAACATAAAACGCAAAAGACCATGGCAAGGATAAAGAGAAATGCAACCAATAACAACCACAAAAGACAAGGAGCATCGCCAATACAGACCTTGTCCCTACCAAAAGAAACACAACATGAAGAGAAGAGACTAGATGATACTAGACATATGATGAGATGCCCCTGAATCAATGATCCATGGATGACTGGACAGAGTGCTACAAGAAGAGACAGGATAACCAAAACATACAGAGAAGACACCATTAGGCAGAAATTATGCCATAACTGAAGGCCAAACATAAACCACAAGCCAAATCACCAAGAAATGCATTGCAACCAATATGAACAAGAGTCCAAAGCTAAGCCAACCAAAGACGGAACTCCACAACCAGACCAAACAAAACAAGAGCCCAAAAGGCACAAGTAACAAAAACAAATTATGCACCACACCACCATGGCCTAATGGCACTCCCAAGAGATCATAAACCGAAAAAAAGATTCACCAACACACCAAGGCTATATCCAATGTGGCTAGTAGCTAACAAATATCTCCACACGAGAACCATTCCAAGAAAAATACTAGCAATACACACTGTCAACCAACTCAATCCAGGCTCAGAACAGATCAGGTAGGACCCGAGACCACCAATGAGCATAAAGAACAAGCAATAGAGGCTACACAACCAATTCAGGACTTCACACTTGCTGCACCTTTTCCAAGACACCACCAATGGGGCATACGACCCAAAAAAACCGCCTTCAACTTGAAGGGAAAAAAAACCCAAACAGACAAGGCAGCATATAAAGCAATATCACACAACTTTAGTACTACAAACAATCATAATCCACAACATTCGAGTGGTAGCAAACAGCAAAAGAAGAGAACACACATAAGTGCAACCCTAAATCACAATTTTTTAGAGTTTGACATCATATAAAATGCTCTTTTTTTTTTTTTGTTGTTGAATAACGATGATATTTAGAAGGGGGATGGGGGGAAAAATATACAAGATGAGAAACCAGCAAAAGAAGGAGAGAGAAGGGAAAACCCACAATCTAAAAAGAAACATAGCTAGAAAAGGAAAAAAGGGGGGGAAGAGGAGCAGGGGCACTATCAATATCAAGATCCTAAGCCTCTCGGTTCATCCTCATAAACCCATAAAAAGTTCCTCTTTGGATACCCACCTTTTGGCCAAACCATCCGCCACAGAATTAGCCTCTTGGAATCCAGTTGAACGAGATGTTCAAGGTTAATGCAAGAAAGACCACTTATTTGATGAGATGAGATATCCTCCAAGGCCCCAAAGACCCTCTCTTCATCCAGCCAATGCAATTGTCGAATCTCCCTCCACTACAAAGGGGATATGAAGATCACCTCTTAAGTGGAAATTACGCAAACCCACCAATAATGCTTTGATTTCTGCTTAGACCACATCACCCATACCCAAAGGACCTGAATAGGCCACCACACATGCACTTGACCCATCAGATAATAGGCCTCCACATCCCGACGGACCTGGATTCCTCATAGAACAATCATCAAAATTAAGCTTCAGTGCAGCACCAAGGGGGGGACCAGAAATGATGGAAAGGTGTTGGGAGAGAAGGGCCAACATAACAATTGAAAGATATCTACATAGTGGCTCTCCCCTCTTGGCAAACAGAGAACATCCCCAAGACCAAAAGAAATCTGCAATCTCCAAGGGGACAGCTAAGGATATGCCAAACATGTTAAAGAAATAGCTTCAAATGACAGTTACAAAGGGACAATGAATGAACAAATGATTTACCAATTCCCCATCCAAATAGCAAAGATGGTAAATGTGGAGAAGAAGGCACCAACCTTTCCTTCTCTGCTAGAGCATGTCACCAGTATTCACACATTTGTGGATGACCTCCTAGCAAAATGCCATTAGCCTTGGGGGTCAGTGAACTTTCCAAACAAATTTTGCAGGAAAGGAAGTGTGAAAAGGTGATGGGGAAAACTGTGAAACCATAAGATTTCTATAAGAGGATGAACTATAGGAACCACTTGGTGAAGGAGACCAAATGCAGGAATCAAAAGCGGATGGGTCAATGAAAATGCCATTTAAGAATGAGATGATGGCCAAAGCCTCCAAGAATTCACAGTCACAAATACCTCTTCGAAATCCAAAATCCCAGGCCAAATTTGATGCCAAGGACGAGATGTCATAGAAAGAGGAGATTGGTAATCCTTTCTTGGAAGAGAGTGAGTACATCCTACCAAATTTTTTACACAGTGGGATATCTCCCCACCAGATATCCTCCTAGAATCGAATTATGTTTCCATTACCCGAATCATATCTTATGTTCTGAATGAATTTAGGATAGATCATTCCTATGTTCTTCCATGGGGGCGAACTCTCCTCACTAAAGAGGCATCCCAACCATTTGTGTTGTAACCATATTTGGTGGAAATCACTGAGTGCCAAAAACTCCCAACTTCACGAGGAAACCGCTATAGCCACTTGGCTAATAAAGCCTCATTATGAAGAGCCAAATTCCCCACCCCCAAACCACCCATGTCAACCCGTCTACATACAGTCTCCCACTTTAGTTGGGACGAACCAATTCCACCCAAAAAGAGCAGCCAACGACTCCTTGTATGAGGAGATCAAATGGAAACACCAGATCTGGACAAAAAAAAATGGGGTTATACCCAAAAATGACGTAACTCTCTCAAGTCTCAATACTCCACAAAATCAAACAAAACTTGTTCCATTAGCTTTAGAATCAAAAAACCATCCAGATACATCTTAATCCATCATTTAACAAGGCCTTAAACCTATCAAATTTGAAGATTTCGGGAAAATTGGAAAATACTTCAAAATCACAAAAACAAATGCTTAAAAATAGAAAACATGTTCAAATGACTTCAGACCTTTGACAAAATCTTCTCAAAAAAGCACAATGATGCAGGATCTACAAGTTAGAACTTACATAGACAACATCACTGTACAGCTGCTGGCATCAGGGTACGGCCTGCTAACGTTAGCAGATCAACTATGGATGGCTGAAATCGTGCAGTAACTCTAGATTGTATGTAGGCTATGATACCAAGTGAAAATATGTCATTTTGGAGATTTATACAGTAGGATTTCAAATAGAAGGAGACGAAGAGGAAGAAGAAAAAGAATTGGCAAGAATACAAATGACAAGGGTAGAGAGTCCTCTCACATACTCTGCTCATATATCAAAATAGTAAAAAATACATCTACAGGTATTTACAAGTATAGTCCAATACTGTACAGAGAAATATGTACCCTTACATAGTGTATTCTAAACCCATGTACATCAACATAAGTGTTCATAAATGATGGATGGTTGATCACTAGAAATGAGTTAATGTTTCAGGATTTCAGCAACTATTTAAACAAGGAAAAGAACATGTACAATTCTAACGACTGTCTAAATTTCTCTGTGCAAGTATGAACAAGAAAAGGTGAGTCAGAAGGTGAACTCAACCTGATTTTGCCATCATTGAAGCTAATCCAAGTGTCTTTAAGCAAATGGTTTTCCCACCAGTGTTAGGGCCAGTTATAACCAGAACTCTAGTTTTCTTAGCAACCAAAAAATCAACTGGAACAGGGTGAGCTTCTTCGATTTTACTAACCTGAAAATATTAACAAAAGTTTTGCCAAGAACACAATGTCATAAGAATTCTTAGGACACATGAGGAAGCCTAGAAAATGTCTATATAAATAAGGTAAATAGCTATTTCAGAGTGCTTGAACTGACCTGCATTTTTAATAATGCAAGATGCATTTCTGGTTTCTCTTTTAATGTCATATTCTCCCCATGAAATTTTCCCCTCCTGATATCCTGAGGACAGATCCATTAAACCAATAAAATATATCAAGCAACAAGTACAGGGCATGATATTAAAAATCATAGAAATATAGTTTAACATGGAATGGAAAATTATGTACTAGAAATGAACTTTGTCATATATAACAGTAGAAAGCCTCACAACTAAGATTGAAATTTTCCATAAGCTCAACTGGCATATTTAAAAGAAAAACAAGAAAAATATCAAGATACCACCTCGTGGGCCTAATTCTCATGCAATACTTACAGCAATAGCATCACTGACATCTTTTTTGGCCTTCTGCAAATTTTGTCGATGCTGCTGAAGTAATAGAGGATGATAAGCTTTTGGCAAATACAATGTCCATTCCCTCTGAGTGGAGTATGATAAAGTTGCCATGGAAGTTTTTTTCCCTGAAGAGTGGGCTTCGGAAGTGAATGGTTCATTCTTATCTTCTTTGAAAAATAAATCAGGGCATGTGCCTCCAAGTGAAAGACCATATTTCGCTCGAGCATTGACCTACATCTCAAGGACAATACACTAAATAACTGTCTCACCAACTTAAACAGTGAGATACACAATAGCATCTGCAGTGGAACCTAACAACAGAAGTTCGTCCACCAATGTAATCAAAACATTGAAACTTCAATTAATTTAAAGATCAAAGTGAAACAATTTTGCATAGAATCTTCACAAAGCTCATCAGTTTATATGATGAAAGAAGAGATTAGTAAAGTTCCAAGAAACGAATTCTACAAAGAGAAACTAACTGCTAATTGTACTGTAAAAACAAAAAAACAAAAAAAAACAATTCTGAGCAAGAGATACAACCTAAGCATAGAAATTAGAAGTCATTGATCATGAATGACGATCTTGTCCAACAATTTGGGATACCTAAATTTATTTTGTGCATCCATCTGGGAGTAAACACTTGAGAATTCTGGAACATGCGGCCTTAAAAAGCAAACCTGCCTATTGAAATCAGGTAGACTAATGCAGGAAATTAAGGTGATGATTTCACTACAATCTGTGCCTATATTAGTAATTTAGTATATAACATGAAAATGGTGACTTTGACCTTGTTATAAGATCTTAAAGTGAGGGTAGAATTAAAAGCAATTCCCATATTGGAGTAGAGATAACACCACAACCAATTCAACAACTTGCTTTAGATCTACCTTCTGACCTGTTTAGCAACTTAAACTCGTGAATAATCATAGTTTCAATTTTTAGTCAATTTTAGGAGTGATTCTATTAGAGATTAAAATACAAAAGCATCCCCATACCCTTGTCTAATTCCATCTTCTTAATTTAAATACCATGCGTAATGTTCTTCCTATCCAAGCTAGATTGATTGCCTGATTAGTCCATAGATAAGACTCTCCATCCTAGTACTCTAACTACTTTCCAATCATTTTTTTTTAATAGTTTTCTTTTCCTGGGATAACATCAAAGATGAAGCAAAATTTCTAACCAACATTTCTGTTCTGCAATAATATCAATACAGAGTATTGGACATGATGATGCTGAGCTATGCAGTTTTCTAATGGATCCTTAAAGACTGTCAGATGATGTCTCCATCTAAGCAAAGTGGTTTTCTACAAATATATTACATCAATGTCAATCAATTCATATTAACGAAAAGGCTGCAGAAAATCAAATTGTATAAAAACATAATACTCTTCAAAAGTATTGCAAGACAAGGGAAAGACAAAAATAGTTGAATAACATGTAGGAAAAGTTGCAGAAAAAGAAAATTAAATTAAAATTTTAACAAGATAAAATTTAACAACTAGGTACAGAATGTTGTAGTGTATGCGCATATGGGATCATATATGTAAGAGTACATCTGTCTAGTATTGTACGAGGATATACTTGTAAATTCCTCTCTAATGCATTCTTGTATTGTATCCCTTTTATAATACATAAGAGTATGTGAGAGCCTCTACACTCTCAAGTCTCAATACAATTTCTCCCCAATACCCCTTCTTCCTCCTCTCTTCTTCTTCTTCTTCTTCTTCTTCTTCTTCTTCTTTCTTTCCTCCCCCTACACACCCTAGCTCACCTCCAACAGATTTCCACTTGGAATCAAAGCAAGGAGAAGATCCACAATTGTTAACATAACAGTACTCACCCCAGTAGACCTGCTAACATGGTTTAAAAAATTGGAATCAGAGTCAGAATCGGCCAAGTCCGACCCAATTCGGCTAGGAATCGGCAGATTCCAACTCGGATAGGCCGATTCTTGAGGGGAAAAAAAAAAAAAAAACGAGTCACAAAACTAAGAACAGGCCAATTCCTGATCCAACTAAGAATCCGCTGATTCCCGATCCAGATCTGCCGATTCCTCTCTAGGGCCGATTTTGACCTTAAAGTCGGGTCAGCCTTGGCTGATTCTTAAAACAATCCTTGCTAACATTGGCATGCCATACAGTGACATCAGCAATCTGTACAG
Organism: Platanus orientalis; assembly: GCA_025762735.1. Classification (NCBI taxonomy): domain Eukaryota; kingdom Viridiplantae; phylum Streptophyta; class Magnoliopsida; order Proteales; family Platanaceae; genus Platanus; species Platanus orientalis. The sequence continues at coordinate 21,743,702 of JAOXJP010000001.1, forward strand.
TGGTGTTGGCCATGTAAGTTGAATGTTGTAGATCTTGGATCATTTTTCAATTCTATGATACTTTTGTGAAGACCAAAGGTCATTTGGAGTTGTTTCAGATTCGTTACGATTTATTGGGAGATTTTCCAGATTTCAAAAAATATCTCGATCTACTCTGTGTAAAGGGTTATCGATCAATGAGGTAAGGTGCCCGACAATCGTTTTTTGCTTCCAAAGCTAATGGAACAAGTCTCATTTGATGCCACTGAGAATTAAGAGAGTACTGTTGTTTTTATAGCTTTCCTTGCTTTTCACCCAGGTCTGATTCTTGTCAATTCGCACAAATCAAAACTTGTTTGTTTGATTTGTCTATAGATCTTAGTCCGATTTCTTACTAGGGATCACACAAGTTTAAACTTATTTGGATATGCTTTGAGCATTGTGTGAGGATTTTTCTACCCCAGAGTTACTACCCAGTTTGGTAACTTGAGTTCTCCACCACATCTCAATACGAGCTGCTAGTGTGTGCTTTCGTATGACTCTATTGCTGATATATGATGTTGGTAATGGTTTGTTGTTGTGTTTGGTGGTGATAGAGTATTTTTGGAATATTGTGTTTGTTGGCAATGCTATAACACCCCAATGGTTGGGGGCTGTCTGTAGAGCTTAACTGATGCAGAATAAGAAAGAGTCCATATTCAAATTTGATGGGAATCATATGCAGCATCTAAAGACTGATGCGGACGTTAAAGCAAGGTGGGGTCCACACATGGAGTGATTTATGAAAGATGCAATATTATAGGTGTAATAAGGGTCTTATAGGGGGGTAACATTTATTTTATGTGTCCATGCGATAAAGCCAATAGTGTTAACATGTCGGTTGTTGTTTTTTTAGAGTAATCTTGTTTTCTATGTTTACTCCACTTTTTCAAAGGTCAAAACTTGTCATTTTGACTTGATTTTAGTGTAATTAGATAGGTTATTTAGTTACCTTTCTAACAAGACCAAGATTGCACAAATCCGATGTGATTTGAGAAAGTTATGGCTAAATTACTAAGGGAGTGTCAGTAAAAATGGGAATAGTATTTTTTTATAGAGCTTTAAGTTTTAGTTGTTTTATTTTTAGGAAAATAAGTTTTTTAGTTTTATGTTTTAAAAAACTTGGCTAGCAAGTTCAGGATTTTAAAAAGTTTCATATTTTAGCAAGTTTTTAATTGGTTAAGCCTATTTAAAGGTAACCCCTCTCCATAATTTTACAATGAATGAAGAAATTGATGAATAAAGAATTTTCTGGCTTTCTAGCTCTTGGCTAGTGTGTTGAAGTCTAAAAGCCAAGAGTGGTTTTTCCCAAAGGTGGATTCCTTGGATTTATGCGAGCTTGGTGGAGGCCAAGATCCCTGTTTTGGGTTTGGAAAAGCTTCAAATCAAGTCTTTACCTTTTCTTGTTTCTGCTACATCACTTTGAATTTTATCGATATTCTTGGCCATCATTCTATATCATCTTTGGTATCATATCTATTGTCCTGTATCATACTGTTTTGAAGATTTCTCTGTAGCATCTTGATGGAAGTTCAAATTGTTAATGTATGGTATTTTTTTTCTTATTTCTTGTGTATGATCGATTCCATTGTTGAAGAAATTTCATTATTTTGCTTTAGGATTTGCTTCATGACGTCATTTCAAAACAATATAATTAAGCATCAATGTAACTGGAAAATTCTATCCAAGTATCTAATCCTTCATTTTCACATGTAGAAGTATATTTTAATATACTTTTGTTGTACTCAAATACCTTTCATTATGTTCAGTGGGAACTGCTTCATCTCTTATATACATAATTATTGTAATAAAGAGACTCCCTTATTCCTTATTTCTCATCTGCAGTTTCACATCTCTTCAGCCATGGACATCTTACTTCTTACTTATTCATGACTAGCCTTTGAATATCGCAATTACTTAATAAAGGTAAGGACTTGGCTGCTTTAGTGGTATTAAGGATGACATTTTCTTCTAAGAAAGATTCCTTCATGGAAACCTTTCACAGGTTTTCTCATAGGATTTCTATGGTATGTAATACTGCAGCCTTTCACATTACACATTGGAACTGATTAACATGAGATGTTTGTTGATACTAATCATGCTAGAATTCTTATCCTGATTGGGTCCTTTTAAAATCAGTCATTTTCCATCCCTAGAATGCTTGAAGCTGAGACCTGCTGACTTCCTATTTTACATACCCACTTCATGCTAGTGTGGCAGTGAGGTGGCTTTATATGGTTTATTTCCAATTTTCTATTTATTTAGAGTGGAGACTGTTAACCAATACTGATATAATCCATCTATACATCTCATCTTTTTTGAGATTTGCATGCAATCTCTAATCGTCTTTCTTTTGTAAATAGGATGGCAAGGAAAATAGGCTTGAAGTTGATATTTGTCCCATATTCACCTTTTATAAATTCTTTACCTCAATTTAAGGCCTGTCATACTGTTAGTTTCTATTTGATTTAATGCAAAAAGACTATAATTAAAAATTTCAAAATATTGAAATTATTTAACCATAGATCATCTTCATGAATTCATGACTATTTTAGAGGAGGAGAGAAGAAAAACTGAAGAGAATTTTCAGGTGATGTCGAAGATTCTATGGAGCATCCACCTATCCATGTACGTAGCCTCCTCTTAAGTCACCTTACTCTTTTTAAACAAATGATGGTTGGCATGGAAGAGAATTGATGGCCTTATCTTTTTTCCCACGTTTAAAACCCTAATCTTGGAGGCTAGATTTTTTGTTTTCATTTTAATTGTCTCTTGGATGTCACCTAGAGAGATTTTTTGTCTCCCTTTTTTTCTTGGACATCCAAGCATGGGAGAGTCCAATCTTTTAGGAGATTCTCTCTCTCCCTCTCTCTTCTTGGATGTTGATTAGGGTTCTCAACCCTACATTTAGGATTTAGGTAACCACACATTAAGGAGCATCTTGGGGTGAGATCTTAAGGGATCCTAATTCTCTAGCTGTGGGAAAAGTTTCAATTCCTAAATTGTATTGGACTTGAAAACTCCTTTCCAAATACACTTTGTTAATAGTTTCATTTAAATTTGTAATTGAATGAAATTTCCATAAATTGCAATAATGTACATCAACTTATTGCAATTGAACTTCTAGAGTTTAGGAATTCGTAAGTGAGCCATTTTCCATAATTTATTTTATAAATCAATCTTTCTACCATTAATATTCTATATAAGTCAATAGGATTGGACGAAGGTATCACTGTCACCTCCATAGCTTATGTAATGCCTTACGCATGGTCCTCATTTAGAAAAATTTCTTTAATAATATATATATATATATATATATATATATATAATCTATTAAAACATTTTGATAAAACTATTTGATCAAATACCATAGCCATAGATTTTCTTAGTCCATGTACTAAAGTGATCATCTTGAATATTTTATTTAATTAGGAGTAGTGAATTCCTTGTTAGGCCTTGACATGCCTCCGCATGTGCTTCCATGCAACCCAATACATTGTTATATAGTTTCCAATTAGGCATCACCCTTTGGTAGTACCAAAGCTACAAAGATCACACATGTGGACACATGGACTCCTCAGGTCATAGGATTTATCAATTGTATGAGGACATATAAAAAATTGTGACTGTTGTGTTTATGAAGTGTTCTAATCAATCTTGTTCTGTGTGTGTACCTATTACATGCACCCATGTGGTTACCTAGGGTCCAATACCCTAGTAATTGAGATGCACTACTAGACATTGTGTACCAGTATGACACAAGTTAGCCATATGCTAGTGCAACGCTTAATCAACACCCATAGCTGAGAACAATTTAAGGCACAAGGTACTGAAAGTCCATTTCTTCTATCAGTGATCCAATTTCACAGATATGGGCTTTCTACAATGATACCTAAGGGTCTTATGTCATCATCATATGTGACATGAAATAGTATATCCCTACATTCATACATGTGTAAAAGAAGCAATATATTATTTGATGATTAACTAACTACCATGATAATTCATATTTATTTAATTTTCAAATAATAATTAAATAACTACCATGATTTTTGGCCTTTGAGGGCATACATATTTAACAATCTTCTACTTGCATTCAAAGGAAATTATGCTCATGTCTTACACCCATACAGTCTACGTGTTTCTCAAACACCTTGTTTGGTAGCAACTTTGTCAATAGGTTTTGCCACATCATATGTAACAATATTTTCTTCTTTTGTTAGGGAATCTATGGTTGTATCTAGTTTGCAACTCATCTAACTATTAGTCTCACTATTTAGGGTAAAAGATGTACCCTTAGGTGGACCTCTTGTCATCAACATTGGATTGGAAAATTAAATTCGATATACCATTAAACCATTAAACTATCACCACCATAATCCAAATATTAGTGTTTAGTCCTTATGAAGTATTGAAATACATGCTTTACTGCAGTTTAGTATTTAGGCTCTAGCCTTTCTTGGCAAGTACTCACTTTGCTCACTGCATGACAGATATCAGGCCTAGTACATAACAACACATACATAAGACTTTTCATAGCATAAGTATAGGGGTATGACTTCATCTTCTCATCATGTGTTTGAGGTGTCATCCTCTTAGAGAGTGATTCCATGGAGAGAAGGCAAAAGCCCTTTCTTAGAATCCTACATGTTGTATTTCTTCAATATTTTATCTATGACTATGTAGTTAGCTTGTGTGAGTCCTAACATCCTATTATTTCGGTCTCTAAACAATTTAAGTCCAATAATTTATGATGCTTCTCGTAGGTCTTATGGAAAGAGCTCAGGGACGACTGCATAGGGTGTCGTTTGATGCTGATTTGTGTGAAAAGGTGATTGCCTTTCTGAACAATGCTAAGGACGTGAGGAAAAACTTGCAATTTTAGGAGTCTTTGCGAACTAAACAATTGACTGTGTTCCTTTCTAGAGGATCGAATGAATGGGGTTGGTTTGTGAAGATTTCAAAGTGGAAGTTGGATTGCAAAAACTTCTTTGTTGTGATTATGAGTGATGTTGATTTCCTGGGTTGGATTAATTTTTCCCTTGTTCCCTAGCAGATGCTGGATTTTAAAAGAAAGGTTGTTATTCCTTCTACCGAATTCAAGGAAGTTTAGGCGATTGCATTGCATTCCAAATCTTCTTAGCTGGTGGGTGCTGAGATAGGTGGGATCTAGCGTTGGTCTGTGATGTATGGGGAACTAAAGCTGATTGGAAACTGGCTGGTGAAAAGTTGGCTTAGGTGGTGAAGAGGGGGGGATCCTGTTGGTTTTGATTTGGCTCCAGTGGGCTGGTCATTGAATTGAGCCTTTTGGTTCCTCGACTCTATGGTGGAAAGAGAGAGATTATTGGGTTATGGTTCGATTGATTTTGGAATGAGGTTTCATATTCAGAAGGTTGAGGCTTAAACGAGTAACTTGCTGGATGTGGCTTATTTGCATATTAAGATTGGTGGGCGTGGCCTTTGTCACATTCTGAGGGTTGTGTCTGTGAAGGTGAAGGGAATAGAGTTCCTTTTGGTGGTGGAAACAGATATGCCTTCGGCAATGAGAGGCACCCCTTACGGTCTCGAGGTTGAAGACGAAGAGTGTTTTGATATTTTTGACCCTAGCCGGTGGATTCGTTTTGATTTCCCTTTAATTACGGGTGATTAATGTAGGGCTTCATCTATCAATGGTGAGAACCACAAAATCAAACCTCTTATAAGTGGGTGAGTTTTTCGAAATTCAAGTTTTGAAGTCGAGGGGGGGGCTTCTGGTGGGTGGACCAGGGCCTGTAGGGAATGGTAATGGGTTTGTTAGGCTAGGTTCGAATTTGAGATGGGTTCCTAAAAAGGCCCGTTTAGGGACAGTTGGTTCAAGCTGGAAGGATGACTTTGGTGGGCCTGGGGGTGAATTGTCGAGGGCCAACTAGGTTGGGTTGGTCTGCTCGAGGCCTTTTAACCCTTTGGGGATGTCCTATCTTAAAGTGGGTTCAATAGCTCGTAGGAATGGCGAAAGGGACAATGCTGAGGATTTTAAGGAAGTTGGGGGTGTTGTGAAGGAGGGGCTGCGAGACGAGATTGACCTCATTTTTAAACAAGCGTGGTTGGTGTAGGTCTGTAAACCTTCGGATGGACACGCGACATTTGCTATGGCAGTGGATTTTGGTGAAGCGAAGCAGCGATGGTCGCCTGGCACTGCTGATCGAGCTAAGCGATGGGTTTCGCCTGTCTACAAATTTTTTTTTGATAGGTAAGTAGGTGAAGACAAGTTTTACAACCTTTACCAACTTAGCAAGTTGGCATCTTCATTGTGTCCACAACTACTAACTCCTCGGCTGATAGGAGTGGAGGATGCGGAGAATGTAATGGCCGTGCGTCCTTAACGCCAATTCTAGGGTTTAGATCATTCGACTAGGGGCAGATAGTTTGAAGAGTAGGCGATGGGTTGGTTTGGTGATGATGAGATGGCACTATACGTTGATGGGGTTGTCTTTACTACTATGCAAGGGGAACATTCTACAAGGTGCCTTAAGGCACGGCTTGTGGGCAATGTATTAGTGTCCTCTAAACCTTCCGAGAATGAATGCTTATCTCAAGATGGATACGGTGATGATGAAGCCCGACAAGAGGAAATCCTTGACTCATATCAATAGGGGTTTGTAAAATTGGTTGAGTGTTTGTGGTCTAATGATTTGGGTCCTTTTGGTAAGGGTGAAGTTGCTTGAAGCATGTTGGTGGAGTTTGTTAAAAATATTGCTGGCGAGATGGAAGCTAATCCTTGTCATTTTCCCCAGGTATAATTGATTAAACCTCGGCCAATTCCTTTGGTTCTGTTGATGTCCCTGTGTCCTTGTCTTATTGTTTTGCAGGTCTTGCCCTTGGCATCCTCCTGACAAGCTTAGAGTGATGGAATGCCATGTTCTGGCTAGTGAGGGGTGTTTTGGAGGACCGGGGTGATGGGAGGTGGGGGAGGAGAGAAAGGGAAGATGAGATAGATAGCTTCATTGGGGAGATGGGGTTCACGGTAAGTAACGGTGATGGAAATGAGGTGAAACTCTCAAAATATTTGAAATTATCTAGAGAGCGTGGACAAGGAAAGAGAGTGTACATGGAGTTAAGGAAGCTGGAATGGGCTATGAAGGATGGCAGGGTGGGTGATGGCATGGAGATGCCTAAGAGATCGGGGAGGGGGATCGCTTCAAAAGTTAATCTATGAAGCCGATGTCTTGGAATGTTTGTGGGCTAGGTGGATATAAGAAGAGGAGAAGAGTTCGGGTTATGATTCTGCAAAGTAGACTGGATGTTGTTGTGATCCAAAAAACTAAGAAAGAAGAGGTGTATAGAGAATTGATTAAGTGGACTGTGGGGGATGAGCTGTCGGAGTGGTGTGCTTTGCTTGCATGTGGGATGGCTGGTGGTATTGTGTATGCTTGGAATCCTAGGTGAGTGAGCATGTTGGAAGAGGTTATAGGCAACTTTTCAGTCTTGGTTACCTTTAAGGACCTTTGTTTTGGCAGCGATTGGATGTTTATTGGGGTCTATGGCTCCACATCGTCGTTCAATAGAGAGGAGTTTTGGGTTGAGTTGCAGGGAGTGAGAGACAGATGGCATGGTCCGTGGGTGGTTGGTGGTGACTTCAACGTAATCAGGTTTGTTCATGAGAAGGATACTGGGGGCCGTATTACTTGTAGCGTGTGAGACTTCAGTGATTTTTTTAGGAGTGTGAGGTTGCGTGACTCCCCTCTGAGCAATACTAAATACACATGGTCGAATGGGCAAGATGTTCCGGTGTTGAGTAGATTGAATAGATTCCTTGTTTTAGGTGATTGGGAGGATACCTATCCATTCTATTTTCAAGAAGTGTTGCCCAATATTACTTCTAATCACTGGCCTGTAATGTTGCACACCACTGTTCGGAGTTTTGGTCCCAAGCTGTTTAGATTCGAGAATATGTCGACAACCCATCATTCCTTCAAGGATTTGGTTCATCAGTGGTGGAATGAATGTGAAGTTGGAGGATGAGGTGGTTTTTGATTCATGAAGAAACTTGGTTTTATTAAAGGGAAGCTTCGAGAGTGGAATAGATCTACCTTTGGTAATCTAAGGGTCAATAAGGACAGATTACTTTATGAGCTTCAGCAGATTGACTCTTTGATGGAGTTGGATGACAGTAGGCCGGAGGAGTTGAGTAGCAAAAGAAAAGATGTGATGGTAGACTTAGAGAGAAACTTGAATCCGGAGGAATTGTTTTAGCTTTAGAAGTCTAAGTGTAAATGGTTGAAAGAGGGGGATGGGAATTCTAGTTTCTTTCACAAGGTGGGTAATGGTAGAAGTAGAAAAATACTATTTCTAGCCTTTTGATAGTGAGGAGGAGGTGAATAATTTTGAAGATATTACCAATGTGGTTATGTCTTTCTATGAGAATGTTTAGAAGAAAGAGCGGTGTGTGTGACCTATTATTGATAACTTGTTTGAGTCCCATATCTCGACTGATCATGTGGCAGAGATGCAAGCTCCTTTTAGGGAAGAAGAAGTTAAGGAGGTGGTATATGGGATGGATGGGGCAAGATCGTTAGGTCTTGATGGATTCTCTATGCTTTTCTTTCAAACTTGTTTGGATACTATTAAAGACGATCTTATAAAGGTTTTTGTGGAGTTCTTTGAGAGGGGGGTGATGAACAAAGCCGTGAAATCAACTTTTATTGTTCTTATGCCTAAAAAAGATGGAGCTAGGGAGTTGGGAGACTATCGGCCTATTAGCTTGAAAACTAGCTTTTAGAAGATTATCTCTAAAGTGCTGTTGATTCAGTTGAGAGGAGTTTTGGGGTGGGTTGTGTTTTCTACCTAAAGTGCTTTCATTCAGGGCCGACCAATTCTGGGTAGCATCCTTATTGCTAATGAGTGTGTGGATATAAAAAGGCATAAGAAGGAGAAAGGGGTGGTTTGTAAGCTTGATATGGAGAAGGTGTATGACAGAGTTGACTGTGATTTCCTATTTTTGCTGTTGAGAAAGAAAGGTTTTGGGGGAAAAATGGACTTCTTGGATGGAAGGGTGTATAGTGGACATTTTTTTCTCTATCTTGGTTGATGGAACATCTAAAGGTTTCTTCAAATCCTTTAGAGGCCTTAGACAAAAGACCCTGTATTTCCACTTCTTTTTACCCTTGTTGCAGATGGGTTGAGCTTAATTTTAAGAAGGGCTGAGCAAAGGTTGATGGTGGAAGGTTTTGTAATTGGCGACGATAGGATTCTAGTGTCCCACTTGTAGTTTGCGGATGATACCATTTTCTTTCTTAAGGCGGACATGGATAATATAAAAAATGTGGGGAGGTGCCTTAGAGTGTTTAAGGTGATTTCGGGTCTCAAAGTGAATTTGTTGAAATCTTGTATGGATGGCATTAATGTTGAAGATGATGTGGTTAGTAACCTGGCAGAGGTGATGGGCTGTAGGGTGGGAATTTGGCCATTAAAGTACTTGGCGATGCCTCTAGGGGAAATCCTAAAGCAATTTCTTTTTGGGACCTGGTGGTGGAAAAAGTTATGAGGAAGTTATTTTGTTGGAAGAGATCCTACATCTCTTTTGAAGGCAGAATTACTTTGATTAAGACGACATTATCTAATATCCTACTCTACTATATGTCTATGTTTAAAAAGCCTTGTAAGGTGGTGAGCACAATTGAGAAATATTAGAGAGACATTCTGAGGGAATGAGGAGGTCAAAAGAAGGATCACTTAATGAAGTGGGAGACAGTTTTGAAGTCTAAAGAGCAAGGAGGTCTAAGTGTGGGGAGGATCAAGGAGAGAAACTTGACATTGATAGGAAAATGGCTCTAGTGCTTCTCCTTTGAACAGGGGAATTTATGGCATAACATCATTCTTAGCCGGTATGGGTATGATGCTAAAGGGTGGGATTGTAATCAACGCATTTCTTCATCCTTTTCTTTATGTTGGAAAAACATCATTCAAGTTTGTTTTATTTTCTATCCTCATACCTGTTTCCTTGTGGGGGATGGATCTAAAATTCATTTATGGAAAGGCTTATAGTGGGGGTAATATAACTCTTCAGTCCACTTACCCTCGTTTGTTTCGCATTGCTTCATAGAAAAATGCTAAGGTAGCAGACATCCTTTCCCTTAATGAGAATGGATTATCTTGGAACCTTGATTTTGTTCGAGATCCTTATGAATGGGAGGTGCCCCTTAGTTTATATTTCCCTTGGAGAGAAGGATTTGCGTATCTGATCTCCTTCCTCAAATGGCTTATTTTCTTCCAAATCTTTTCTATCTATCCTTTCTAGGGACATCTCAAACCCCTCCTCCTTCCCAGTCAACAAGGTTTGGGGTTCTGCTTTGCCTCCTCGAGTTAAAGATTTTTCCTAGGTGGTGGTTTTGGGGTAACAAAATACTATGGATGTTCTTCAGCGAAGGCGTCCATTTATGGCTCTTTCTCCTTCAATTTTCCCTCTGTGTAGGAATGAGGGGGAATCTGGAAATCATTTGTTTTTACATTGTGAGTTCTCTAGCAAAGTGTGGAGCTTCTTTCAGTACTCTCTTTATTTGCAATTTGTAATGCCGGAAAAAGTTGATGACCTTTTTCGTCAATGAGGAGGAGGGGGTATCGTGAAAGGGGGAAGGGGAAAAATGTTTATTCATGCGCTTTTACAGGGAATTTGTGGGGTTTGTGGAAGGAACGAAACAAAATGGTTTTTGAGGATAAAAGGAGGAGTTTTTGGTTGGTTATTGATTCCATTATTTTTGAGGTTGCTTCATGGGTCTTGGTGAAAGACGAATTCAAAAGTTGTAATCTTAATGATATGATGTGGGATTGGATTTCTTGCATTTTAGCTTCCCTATGTATGATCTCTCCTCTTGCTTTGGAGTGGATCCCCCATCGGGATGGAAAAGTTAAGATCAATTTTGATGGAACTTTGTTTAGGAATTCGAGGCCAGCTGGTTATGGGTGTTTGATGTGTGACCATCATGGTTCTATCATTTTGGCAAAAAGTGGCTCTTTAGGTCACTGTGATGCAATTTAGGCTGAGCTCATGGGTCTGCTTATGGGCTTTTATAATGACATTGTTAAAGGAGACTCCAAAACGGTGATAAGTTAGGGGAGGGGGGGAGAGGGAGGGCTCATGAAGATTGCGTCACTTTATTAGTGAAATCTAAGTCCTTGCTCTCCATCTTAAGGCCTCTATTGAGTATGCTCCTAGGTCGATTAATTCTTTAGTTGATCGGTTAGCTAAGTAGAGTGTTGAGCAGCTGGAGGAGTTTTGTGGGGAGGCCTTCCGGGATTGTTAATGTAGTCTCCTATTTTTTTTTTTTTTTTTTGTTGTTGCGCCTTTGGCTTGCATCGTTGTGCTACTTTGTAATCTATTTTTACCTTTTTTTTTTAATAAAGTCGTTATTCACTAGAAAAAATGACTAAATTCAACATTTAACCATTGACAACAATCCTACATTACTCCCAATGAGAAGGTTATTGTCAACATACAATACCAAGCATTTTACTGTGCTCTCATTAACTTTCTTGTAAATATAAGCATTCTATTGATTTTGGAGAAAATCAAACGATTTGATTGTGTCATCAAAACATAGATTCCAACTCCTAAAAGCTTGCTTCAAACCATAGACTATTTTAGCTTGCTACCATATGATCTTGGCCCTTGAATATAAAGTATTCTGGCAAAAAAGTCTCATAATCGTGGTAAGCAACGATAACCAATAGCATCTTAATGGACTTTAGCATGGCTATTGGCAAAAAGTTTCCTCGTAATTAATTCCTTTTTTCTGATTATACCCATTTGCCACTAGTTGTGCTTTAGAGGTCTCTACTTTACCAATGGGGCCTATATTACTTTAGTAGATCTACTTATATCAAATGGACTCTATCCCTGTTGGTGGATCTACTAAAGTCTATACCTCATTAGCATACGAGTACATCTCAAACGTCATTGCATCTACCCTTTATATGCATTTTTATCGCTCATCGCCTCTCTATAGTTACTAGATCATTAGCTAACTCCTCTGAGATTGTAAGATATATCTTTCCTAAATATGAAAATTTAATTGGAGGATGGATGATCCCGTTACTATTAGATATGTTTGCCCTCAAAAGCCAATTAACATTGTAATTATTTAATTATTAAATAATTCATGTATATGATTTATGGGTATATTATTTCACGTCACATGTGATAATGACATAAGACCCTAAGACATTATTGTAGAAAGCCCATGTTGGTGATTATGGATCACTGATAGGAGATGGTGGACTTTTAGTATCTTTAGCCTTAGATTGTTCTCAACTATGGATGTTGATTTGGCGTTGCACTTACATATGGTTGACACATGTCATGGTACTATATATTGTAGGGTAGTGCATCTTAACTTCTAGGGTAGTGGACCCTAGGTAGGCACATGGGTGCATACAATTGGTACACACATTGAACATGATCAAATAGAACACTCACTGAACATGATCACTATTAGGATTTTAAAGATGCTCCATACAATTTAGAAATTATCCTTGGAATTGAGGGGTCTCTAAGTTCTCTTGTGTGATCTATGTAGCTTTGATAATTCCAAATGGTGATACCTAATTGGGGGGCTATATTAACAATGGACAAAATTTTGATATCAATTGATATTTTACCCAGTGGAATTATGGACATTTTGCTGCAATGTTTCGAAATAGTGAAAAATTTGTGAAATTTTAGCTATTAATCATAGTGAATTTTTTTTAATGAAAATTGAAAGGATGTTAAGATAAGCAAGATTACATGCTCAAGACTCAAATTTTATATAGCTAATTAAACTAAAACATAGTTTTTAATTTAAAATTTTGATGCAGCACTATAGAGATGATACCCAATTTGACGTAGAATGATAACCAAGATTCTTAAATAAACCGAGTAAAGTGGTGGAAGCAAGAACACCTTTAAACAACCAAGAAATTGAACTTTAAGTTATCAAAATTTAATGAAAATACAAGAATAGAAGAAGAAATTGAATTAGAGGGGTTTATAAGAATTTAAATAAGAAAGGAGAAGAAGAAACCTAGATGGGCAAGTTTGAAAATTTTGGGAAGAACCCCAAAATTACCAAAATATCATTGTTGACACGTCAAAAAATGATGAAATTTTACAGGTATTATATGGGTATATAAGTGATTTCCATACCAAATTTCAACTTATTCTGATAAATAAAAGTACATAAAAAATTAGATTTATCAATTAGTAGTGTTTCTTGAGGGAGAAAACATAAAACCAGTAGGGATTCTTTGGTTTGTAGATCCCAACAACTTGCTTGCTTAATTTTAGTGATGTCTTGATGGGAGCAGTAAAATGATAATGAAGGTATAAAAACAAGATTAAGCTAAGATGAAAAAGAATGAAAAAAGATGGAAAGAAGAGGGTAGAAGGGGAGCTTAACGGCTACTACCCAAAGAGAAAAGGGATAGGAGGGGATAGCGGCCCACCACCAAGAAGCCAAGTTTTAACAAACAAATTTTAATTCATTTCATCAATGACCCCTGATACAGAAATGTGCAGTCCTATATTTAGGCTCACAAATACAAAAAAGAAAGAAAGCAAAAACCTAAAATAGAAAGTCCCAAACTTCGGGCCTAAGACTTGCTAAAAGAAAAACTACTAAAAACCACACTTTTTTAACATCAAAATCTACTAAAACCTTAACTTTCTAAAAACTAAGATTACTAAAAACCACCATTTACTAGGAGCTATCAACCAACCCTTTGTAGGGTCCACATGTTCCACTTTAAGACTTCCTAACTTTATTTTCGCCACTTACTGATATTCTATTAGTATTTTAGTCATAACTTATGCAAATTACATCAGATTTGCGAATCTTGGTCTTGTTAGAAAGGTAATTGAATGACCTCTCCAATCATACTAAAATCAAGCTAAAAAGGCAAGTTTTGACCATAGAAAACTTGGGCTAAAATAAGTGATGGGATTACAATTCACAATAAAATAAACCCCCCAAAAAACTAAACTAGCCATGGCACTATTGGTCTTATTAAATTTGAATTATCCCCCTTACAAAATCCTAATTAAATCTACATAATATTTAAAATGAAATCTAGCCCAATTATGTGGGGGCACATACATAAGCCTTTTAATGTTGTTCGCATCATTCTCCTAGGATGGGCAGAAATTCGACCTTAAATTTGGACGCAACTACTCTCCATCACAACTTCCATTGGCAGATCTGTTCGGGTTTTGCAAAAGTGGAGGATGATGTGGTGCTGGGCCTAGGATAGAAGACTTACATGAACCTTCTAAAAGGGGTGGTTTTTTGTCTGATGTGGTGGAGAGTTGGATGCACCACTCTCCATCATAATCTGGTTTGTTTTCAGGCTTTGGATAAAACTAGAATCTTTTAAGATCTTGGCAAAGTTTTGCTTGTGGGCTTGATCGGTTGCATAACTGGTAATAGAGGAATGGGTGGGGATATGTACGTCACACCATCATTTTCCTTGTCATCTGCTAGGCTTAGGATTTGGATTGGCATAGATGATATAGAGGCAAGTGGAGTTGGTAGTAGTCCAGAGAGGTCAAATAACAATTTTTTCAAAGTAGCTTTCATTGACTTCATCTCCAATGTCATTGACTCCATAGTGCTCATTGTATAACCCAATTCCTCATTTAATTCCCTCGACTGCTGACGCTCGGCACATATGGGCAATGTTTGGAACAATAGATGCTTTGGTGGGAGCCATAGAAATTCCGTGAAAAAAAATCAACTAGGTAGGAGAAGGACCCCAATTAGATAAGAATTAGCTGAAACTTGTCTTTGATACCAAAATTGATGTGGCACAATAGAGATGATACCAAATTTGATGTAGAATGATAATCAAAATTCTCAAATAAACCAAGTAAAGTGGTGGAAGCAAGAACACACTTAAAACAACCAATAAATTGAACTTTAAGTAATCAAAATTTAATGAGAATACAAGAATAGAAGAAGAAACTGAATTAGAGGGGTTTCTAAGAATTTGGATAAGCAAAGGAGGAGAAAGGGGAATAAGAAACTCAGAAGGATAATTTTGAAATTTCTGGGTAGAACCCCAAAATTACCAAAATACCCCTTCTAATGTGTTAGAAAATGACGGAATTTTACAGGTACTTAGATGGGTATATAAGTGATTTGCATACCAAATTTTAACTTATTCTGAGAAATAAAAATATATAAAAGATTAGATTTACCAGTCAATAGTATTTCTTGAGGGAGAAAACATAAAACCAATAAGGATTCTTTGATCTGCAGATTCCAACAACTTTCTTGCTTAATGTTTGTTGATGATGTTTTGATGGAAGCAGTAAGATGATAATAAATGTATAAGAATAAAATTAAGCAAAGATGATGAAGTATAAGAAGAATGGAAGAAGATAGAAAAAAGATGGTAGAAGGAGAGCCTAATGGTTGCTACCCAAAGAGAAGAGGGATAGGAGGGAATAGGGGCCCATGGCCAAGAAGCCACACTTCAACAAATAAAATTTAATTCATTTCCTTAATGAACACTAATACAAAAAATGTGCAGCCTTATATATAGGTTTACAGACACCAAAAAAATAATAAGAACCTAAAATAGAAATTTCCAAACTTGGGACTTAAGACTTGCTAAAAGAAAAACTACTAAATACTACACTTTCTTAAGACCAAAACCTACTAAAATCTAAAACTTTGACTTTCTAAAAACTAATATTACCAAAAATTACTCTCTACTACGAGCTGTTAACTAGCCTTTTGTAGGACCCACATGTTGACGCTAAGACCTTGTAATTCTATTTTCATCACTTATTAACATCCTATTAGTATTTTGGTCATAACTTTTGCAAATTACATCAGATTTGTGGAATTTTGGATTCGTTAGAAAGGTAATTGAATAACATCTCTACTAACACTAAAATCAAGCCAAAAAGGCAAGTTTTGACCTTAAAACTTGGGGTAAAAGTAAGTGACAGGATTACAACTCACAATAAAATAAAACCCAAAAGAACAAAACTATCCTTGACACTAATGGCCTTATTACATTTGAATTATCCCCCTTACAAAATCTTAATTAAACCCACATAATACTACCCTTGGCACTAGTGACCTTATTACATTTGAATTATCCTCTTTACAAAACCCTAATTAAACCCACATAGTAC
>JAOXJP010000001.1:21783798-21796009 GCA_025762735.1 Platanus orientalis
CACCATGAGTGTCTCGAGTGGGTTATCCACTGTGACATGAAGCCTGAGAACATACTTCTGGACAGTGAGTTCGAACCTAAAATCTCTGATTTTGGTCTGGCAAAGTTGTCTCAGAGAGGAGGGTCTGGTTCCGAACTCTCTAGGATTCGAGGAACGAAAGGGTACATGGCTCCCGAGTGGGCACTGAACCTTTCCATTACCGCAAAGGTTGATGTTTATAGCTATGGGGTTGTACTTCTGGAGATCGTCAAGGGCATTCGGCTTTCGAGTTGGGTGGTGGATAGGAAAGAGGAGTCAGAGTTGAGGAGGTTTCTCAGCACAATAAAGCAGAGAGTTGAAAATGGAGAAGACTGGATGGTTGAGGATATAGTGGATCCAAGATTGGAAGGGAAATTTAACAGGAACCAGGTAACAAAGATGGTCAAGATAGGCCTCGCCTGTGTGGAGGAGGATAGAAACAAGAGACCAACCATGGATGCGGTAGTCCATGCACTATTAGAAGGTGAAGACGAATAAGAAGTTCATACAGCAGACAAGCTATAATTCATATAAGATATGTTGTCACGTAAGCTTTTTTCTGTTCTTCTTTCGGTAATCCCTGTAAGTTGTAGTTGGGCTTGGGCAGCCAACATACATACATGTATGCTACTTCTAGTTACCTTCTTTATATTCCCAATTATAAATACCTCCTGTGATTTGTAATGCTCTGCACTTACCCATAAAAAAAGTTTGTGAAGTTTTGCTTCTTTTGTCATATGTAGATTACAGAGTTTACGTGACACCATGGATTGTTCACTCATAACTATGGATTCCTAAGGCTTCATTTGGCTAGCTAGCAAATGGTTCAAGAATGCATACACTCTTCACTTGTTGGATTTGTGACAAAGCTTCACTTCCCCCAGAAATTTTCTTTCCTCACGTGGGCTTATAGCCTCATATTCCCTCATAAACATAATTTCATTATATATATATTAAAAAAATTGTTTTTACTTGGGAAAATGTACAAGAAAAGCTAGAACTTAGTCATTGGCCCTCCAAGTTAATAAATTAAGAGTATCTTGGGTCTAGGGCCATGTGTACATTGGTATGGGGCCCATCAGTTGCTATGTGTCTCATGATCAAATAGTTCTTAACCAAGTGATCTATGTGAGTGTGTGTGTGTGTGTGTGTGTTAAGCTTTCTGTACTGCTAATTAAATTCTTTTGACTATTCGAATGAGTAGGGGAAAAAACACATGACTAAGATCATTCATTGTAATGCCTTAAGCCCGACAACTCCATTATTCAGATCCAGGACGTTACCTTAAGAAGGGTAACTAATGCAACTGGTTGTTCCTAGTGCCATTTGTTCTTTAGAACTGGAATTTAACATAAATTCATATACCGTTTCTACTGAAATTTCGGTAGCATAATGACTTTAATATGGACCCCTAAGAAATTCTCAGATCATGTTAAGAGGTACCTAATAAATCATAAAACAAAAATTACTTTAGATATGTAATATCATCCACACATCACCATTGTCCTTCCCAACAACTCCACAATCTAGTCATCCGGGCATTGATGCAACACCCTTTGCCAATTTTTCACCACGTTTAGAGAATGAGGCACCCCTCCCCAATTTTTTGTCACATCCGGAGAATGAGGCACGTTGCTTAAAGGGTACGCCCTAGTGTTATATTGAAATAACGTATTTTCAGCATATAAATAAATTTATTATTTGTTAACTAGTTAAGGCTGGGCTGGGTAAGGCTTCGGGTGAATTTGAGCCTGTCCAAACTATTAGGCCTAAAAGTTGGGTTCAAACTCAGCCTAGCCCAAAATTAGGTTGGCCCAGTCCGACAATTTTTCGGACCGGAGATGTCGGGCTTCGGGCCAACCCGGCTCAATTGACAGCCTTAGCCCCAATGTCATCTGTTAATTTGGTTCACCAAATCTACTAATAAACTAGAGCAAACCAGAGGTTTAAGAGGTGGCAACGGCAATCGCAATTTTTAGTGCTAAAGATTATTTCAACAACTGATTTTTTTGCTGTGTAAGTAGGAAGTGTGGCATACTCTCTTACATGTTCCTATGGCTTTAGAGAATGTACCATTGTTTCTAATACAGTTTTAGATGTTTTAACTTATTACTGCCTTAGTTGTTAAAAGGTTGTTTTTTCTCTAATGATATCCATCTATTTATTCCTCTACTCTTCTTCTATCCCAAACCTTCACCTCCATTCTTGTCCAATGTTTCAAAAGCATAATTAGGCTTGACAGCTTCAATAGAGGAGCCGGGAGTCCCTCCCCTCCCAAAAAAGAAAAAAAAAACACGGGTTGGCTGACCCCAAAACAGGCATACATCCAAATTGGATTAATCCCTTATGCTATAAGTGATCAGGAGGTTGAACCAGTCATTGGGGCTGTGCTAATAGCTTTAAACATTGAGTCCTCTCTATCCACGAATCAGGACAATCGATGTTACATTTTTTTTTTTTTTTTTGGGTTCAGCCCAAAGTGTAGAAGCCTAGCTCGTACTTGGTTTTAGCTGGAACTCATCCCGGATTCGGCTCCATATACAAATGTGGAAATTGGGCCTAAACTTAATGGTTGGTGGGTTAAATTTGGGCCAAGTTGGGAACGTAAGAGCCCATGGGCCAAGTTCAACTGAGTTTAAGCTAAAAACAAACACTTTATAAGTTTAATTCAGTTTAGGCTGAGTTCAGAGCGAGTTCAAACTGAATTTGGGCAGAATTCAGACTGGGTTATGCTTTCAGACGTCAGTGTAGCTTGAGCCAGGCCACGCTTTGAACTAATTGAGACTTGACTAAACTGCCCGCCCGTATACTATTTTGGCTTATAAAATTGGGCTTCAGAAAAGCCCAGCCCAGTTTATATATATATATATATATTTCACAATAATAAACTATTGCAGAAGATAAGGTTATTTCAATCAATGTATGTTTATTTAAATCTTGCATGGGTCTCACCTAAATACTTGGTTTAAGAAGGGTCTTATAATAAATGTGATTTTTTTTTTTATAAGATAAACATTGGGTTGTTAAACAAAAACCCTAATCGTATTCATACTTGGATTTCTCTTCTTTTCTCTCTTCTTCATCCCCAAATCTGATTAGAGCTTAGCTCGTAATGCAGGGAAATGTGTTTGTTCCGTTAACTTTTTAAGTCGACGAAAAAGGGTTGCCGCTAAAACCTCAATTTCTTGTAGTGCATGCTTAGTCCAATTCCAATATGATAGCCACCTCCTTCTCCCCCCTTCAAACCCCCCAATGTATCTACAAGTTTTAAAAGAAAAAATACCATTTCTAAAAAGAAAAAGCAAAAACCATTTCTTCAAATGCAAAGGTATTGGTAATGTACGTGTGTGTGTGAGAGAGAGAGAGAGAGATTAAAAAATCCTGCCAAATATCTGAATTCGCATCTGGTTTTTTTACTTGTTAAACAGAGTTGGATGCGAATTCGTTTTTCCAACATCTGTTGAATATCGGATATGAATTCAGATGCCTCAATTTCCTAAACAAATTGAATATGGATGTGCCAACATCCTCTCGGAATTTGCTCCGTTTACAGCCCTACATATGTATCACTACAAAACTGCTAGTACAATTACCCTTTTTTCAGACCTATACAAGCAGACTTGAAACAGCAGGTATAAACTAGTTATTCGAGCAGTTATACTGGCCGTCGCTAGAAAAACCATTAGAATAGCTATATATATATATATATATATATATATATAGACACACACACACACACGAATGCGAATATTTAGCCAGAGTGGATGTCTACACATTTGTATTTGGTTCATTTATAAACCAATGTTTGCTAAATGAATTGGATATTTAAACAAATTGAATTTATATGCATCTGTATTTGTTTTAAACAGATCAAATGCGAACCGAATTCATATGCTTAGGCAGATAGTTGACAGCCCTAATACATATGCACACACACCAAGCAAATGTTTTGTTACTAGAAAATGTTTGTGACCCTCTGCGAGTGCACCACAAGCTGATAGGTGATTTTTTTTTAATTTGGAGTCATTCTTTTTTGGGCCCCTATTTTTTTATTTGAACACCTTTTTTGACTCTTTTAACCTTGTGATGTGGTCACAGAGATACTCTATTCAATAAAAGAAAGTTGAAAATTCTAATGGTTTATATCTTCCCTAGGAGGAAAAAAAAAAGTTGATATTCTTATTGGATTTCTAATAAAATGTACAAATTATTAGAGTTTATAGATTATGAATTATTAGCTGACACATATTGTGTTTGGGGTCCAAAAAAGTGTTGAGGTGTAAACAAAGAGACACCAAAATCAAAAACACATCATGTGTCAATCAATGGCATGCCTACATAGGCATGTGTCAACACAGGCAATCATTCTCCTTTAGCTTAGGTGAGCCGAGCCAAGCCTAAGTTGAGCCTGCCTTTATGAGCCTGAGCCAAGCCTAAGCTGGGCTGGGCAAAGATCGGGTCAGCTCTGCTTGTTGACATGGAATCAAAGGAAATTATAGAATTTCATTTTCAAACACAACGGTGCTTTGAAGTTTCTTCCAAGTGTCAACATCAAACCAATGAATTCAAAAATCTCTCTGTTGTCATTTGGGAGGATTTCCAGGTCTGGGCTAACAATGCGGGAGGATTGATTGGATTAGCCTATGAAGTCTGAGTCAAAATTTGGGTGCTAAACAGTCAGCACTTACTATATGTTGTGTTATATTGAACTTTGACTAACTTCAGCCTGTGAGCTGTTAAGTTCAGGCCATCTCAAACCAACCCCAAAACCAAATTTTCTAATTGGGGCTGAGTTTGAGCTTAGGCTAAGTCTAGGTTTTGGCAAAGTGTGGGCTGGGCTCTCAAGCCTTAGGCTGACTTTGGGTTGAACAAAGCCCAACCGTTTCCAACATGACATGCAGCCTTGGCCTTGCACACAATAAACAATGCTCCCACTTCCCACCAAATGATGTGCCATGCGGATTTTTACGCTAAATGGACTAAATCCTGGCTGCAACATAGGCAAGATTGCAAGAGTAGAACAAGTCCGGATCCTCTAAGGTCAGTAAAGTACGTTCATGTGCTATGACCATAGACAGCGCCACACATAACTAAAATTTCAAAACGTTAACTAAATTTGGGATCCTTAAAATTTTAGCTAGAAGACAGTCAAAGCATGTTAACGTAGTTTAACGACTGTACAGCATTTTGACTCGCGCAAAGAGGGGATCCTCTACTGAGTGCGGTGCAATTGTTCTGTCACTCAGTCTTAGTTCAAAATAATCTTGTCTCTTTTGTTTGTCTATAAATAACTGTCTCTAACTTTCTTGAACAAATCATAATTCGAACTGTTTAAGTATTTAATATTATGTTACTCAAAATTTGTCTACAAGAATGGCATACTAAGTTCATACTCAATAGAGTAAATAATATAAAGGAATCAACATATTCACACAAATACCCATACACAATAATTAAATATAACTTGATACTTCACACAAATGTTCGGTGACTAAAAATTGTCTGACAAGCGACAGGCTGACATATGGTGTGTATAGAGTTAAAAGCATCAAAAATTGTGTTGAGTTCAAAAATTAGGTACCCAAAAAGCCAGAAGGATTAGGTACAAACCCCTTAGGTCAGCCAAGGTCAGTGCATAAGGGGTCAACACATCAGCGCCGAAAAGTGAAAAGCATCAAAAAGTGTAATTCACTTTTCTGGTGCTAATGTATTCACCCTTGATGCTAGGCTGACTAAGGTCGCAAAGGGCCATACCAAATCCCAGCCGCTCAAAAAGAAGCACAAAATTCAAAAACATATCATGTGTCAGTCGGACATGGTCACAAAGGGTCACAGACAATTTTGGTCACATAAAGTGGGAAACTCTAGTACTTGATATCTCTTCCTAGCAGAAAATATTTTAAAATAATAATAATATCCTTTTTGTATTTCTAAGAAAGTGGACAAATTATAAGAGTTTATAGATTATGAAAGAGTGTTGGTTCCTACTATCTTTATTTAATAAACCACTAGAGATTAAGTATTGGAACAAACAAAGAGGCTAGGTGAATAGGGTTAAAGCTGCAAAAATAGCTTCTTTTTTTTTTCTTGGTAATGAGGTAATTATATTATGTTAAATTTACTGGTTAATACATAAGGTTGTTTCTTGAGCAATATCACTTTGTATATCTTTAGGGATACAATCAAGTGCTAACACTAAGCCATTATTCTCTAAACTATTTTTGGATACTAAATGTGTCACTTTATTCTTACTTCTATTTGCATGTTGTGGGAAAATAGATTTAAAGGATCTAAAAAGTTCTTTGATCTCATTTGGATATTCTCCCAACGGTTCCTTCATGACTTCGATTACTATCTTTAAGTCACCTTCCACAATAAACTTCTTGACTCCCATGCATGGATAGGGTTGTTTGTAATCTAAGCAAAGTCATTTTACTCTCAGCAATTAGAGGTAAAGCATATACTCCTTAATTTGGCTCAGACAATAAGATAGTCTCCCTTTAAGTTACGCACAACAACCCACATGCTTGCATTTTGCTTCCTTGTAGATAAAGCTCTATTAAAGTTCACTTTC
Organism: Platanus orientalis; assembly: GCA_025762735.1. Lineage (NCBI taxonomy): Eukaryota > Viridiplantae > Streptophyta > Magnoliopsida > Proteales > Platanaceae > Platanus > Platanus orientalis. The sequence goes on from JAOXJP010000001.1 coordinate 21,790,391, forward strand.
AAGAAGTCATCCTTCAAAGGCATCAACTCAGTATTCTCATTATTTTCTTTCTCCTAAATCATTGTCAAGTTCTTTAGGTCCTTTGTCAATCTGCATACGTTGAAAAATAATGAGTTTATATCCCATGGTTTTCCATTGAAATAATATCATTCCTATGTTTCCATATAATCCAACAATAAATAGAAATACTTTCACATAACCATTACCTTTTTTATTTTTTATTTTTTATCCAATCCATCAAAAACCAGTTTATAAGCCAATTTTAAAAGATATTATGACATGTAGTTCTAATTGGTAATATAGAGGCATATGATACTTGTACTACCCTAGGACATGACAATGTAATATTGATTCATTTTATTCATTACATACAAGACATATTGGATTTACATTAATGTTCTTTTTTATTAAGTTATCTGTTCTAAGTAGTGCATTATTACATGTTTTTCAAATTAAATATTTTATTTTTTATGGTATATTCAATTGTCATAATTTTCCCTAAGGAAAGTTTCTATGTGAATTATTACTTTGAGGACTATTATTTCTTTCTATGTTATTTACTTGTTCAAAATATTTACCCATTGTTGAAGTTTTCTGAGTATTACCCAAATTATTACTTATCTCATCTCTAAATGTATTATGTAGATCTAGGTATGTTGTTTGGTTGCTATTTTCATTTTGTTGTACTTCATTTCTTCCTATGCTCTCTCTTCAATTACTTCCACATAGTATTAGATTCTACAGTATATTATCATTTTTTATCATAATGCCATACAAGTCTATGCTCCTGATTTTTTACTTATAAATATTTTTGTTATTTTACTTAATTCCTCTTCTATTATTAGTTCTCTTAACAAATCTCCATTCCAAACCCTACATTGATAGTTTATTACATCGTTTACTTTTTCAATTTGATTATTTATTGGTTTATTACTCTTAATCTTCATTTCTTCCATTGTTGGTATCTTTCTCATCTTATTCCTTTTTTTAATAAGTCCCTTCCTTTAATTATGTTTTTCCATAGCCAAGAGCTATTGTTATACCATTTTGCCTCCATAAAATCTTTATTTGGAAAATATAGTTTCTTTAGAAATTTATCCCATAAATTGTATGGATTCATTAGAATTTTTCAAGCTTGTTTTGTCATTAATGCTTTATTATAACTATGTAGATCCTTAAAACCAAGCCTTCCATCATTTTTATTTTGTCTTAAGGTTTTTTTTATTTGACCTAGTTTATTCTTTTTTCCTTATCTTTTTTATGCTACTAAAATCCTCTTTGTTTTTTTATCAAACTTTTTCATAAATTTTTGGCATTAGGAAGCACGGCATTGCATAAGAAGAAAGTGCAATTACTATTGATTTTAATAATACTTTTTTCCTAACTTGATTTAATAGTTTTTCTTTTCATCCCTGAATTCTTTTATCTACTCTATTTTTTATATATGAAAATAATTTTATCTTATTTTTTCCTTTGTTTGATGGTGAAAGTTAAAATTGTAAATAAAAAAAAAGTGCTGAAATTAGCATTTACTCCCTATTTAAAAGAGGCACCAAATTCAAAAAACCATCACATGTCAACCTGCGGTAAAGGTCACAGTAGGACATACACAATCCTCCTTTGCTCTCATTATTAAAATTGTGAGAACCAACAGTATTTGATTTTTTTTTTAAATTCCTGTAGCTGAGTTATAAGTACATTCAGCTACAAAGTGGATTTCCTGTAGGGAAAAAGCTTTCTTTTTTCTTGTCAATAACCCTATGAAATTAAGCACTTTCATAGTCTGGCCTTGTAGATGTTCAGCTCAATCTACGGGTTGACTATGTGAATGTAAGGCTTGACCCCAGATCAGGGTTGATCTTCTCAGGTTCACACCTCCTCTGATTAATATGGCATTGACATTCATGCCATGAATCCAACAGTGTGGACCCCTTAGGACTGCATAGTTCAATTTATATGGTTAAGTTCATGTTTTCTTTTTTTTTTTTTTTTTTTTTTTATAGGTAAATTATAGGTGAAAGACCGGTTTTGAACCCAGGTCTGTGGTACGACACCCACAGACTTTACCAAGTTAGCAAGCTGGCATCTTCAGCTAAGTTTTAATACTTGTAAAAACAAACCTGCGCATAAAGACAAGCTTCACTTTTGGCACTAAATTATCCACTTGCTCAACAAAGCCCAGCCACCTTCCTGTTGGCTAAATAAATGGGTTCAACTCCTATGAATGAGCCAACGCCCGTGTTTGGGTGGCTTTGGCTTCTGTCTTTCCAAGGGAAGATCCCAGGTCAAATTCTTAAGAGTGGGAGTGAGCAGTGTGCAGTGGTGTTGCCAGCTTGGATTCTTGATCCCGTTGTGGGTGTTAATTAGGCCTGATTTCCTCTGTGCTGCCCCCCTCTGTGATGCACGAGGGCCAAGGCCGAGGATGGGAATCAATTCACTTTTGGAGTTGTCACTTCACCCTCAAAAGGTGAATTGATTCCCCCACCAGTGTCTCAGCTCCCGAGCGTCACAGAGGGGGGCAGCACAGAGGATATCACCCCGTTAACCTGATGTAGACCCATGTGGTCATACCCAAAAAAACCTCTTATGAATGAGATGGTCTTTCTTTTGAACTAATGATTGAAACTAGTTGACTTTTTGGATTTCTAGAAGAGGTTAATCTCGGAGAAGGATCTCTTACACCCAAATTTGTTTGTCCCCCAATGTTCTCACACTTTGAAAACTGTTTTTACAGTTTTAACCTCATGCAACCGACACTTTGTGTGTGGGGACACGGGGTGAAAAGACAATTTGGATGTAGGAGATCCTTTTCCTTTTCTAATCTATTAAACTTTGGATACGTGGGAAAAATGCTTCAGTCACGTCACGAGCCTGGTTGTCCAAGAGCCCACTTTGTTTGAATCTTCACTTTCACTGTTTCACACGCAACGTAGTGCTTTTGTTTTTTTGTTTTTTTTTTTTTTTTTGGGTTAAGCAACGGTGCTTTGAATTTCAGTCATTTTCATTCTTTCCAATTGTCAACGTCTAACCAATGAAATCAAAAAAAATTCGGCGTCGTTGGAAAGAGAAACCAGGAAGGAACGTAACAATCCCTAATTGCAGCCCACACCACCCGACATAGACCAACCTAAAAGATCTAAAAAGTAAAAGAGTTGCCTCCCCACCCACCCCCCTCCCTCACACCTTGAATTATTTTTCATTATTGTTAGAGAGATCCGGGTCTCCATTTTATCGTGATTGAACAAGATAAGAGGTGTTGCCTCCTCTATTTATATCTATAAATAACTCTTTCATCAGCCAATCTTAGTCAACCTCTAAGCTTGTCTCTTACAGTATGGAACACCCTTTTCCAATGTCTACAGCCATATATTTATCTCTTCTCATTCTTCTCTCCTTTGGCTCTTCTTATGTGTGTCTTCACCAGTGAACGGCCGTGGCTCGAGAATTTCGCTGCGTAGAGATGGAAGAATGGTCTTGACTGACAATGACCGGTCAATTGTCTGGTCCACTAACATCACCAACACCACAGTGAACAAAGCAGAGCTCTTGAACACTGGAAACCTCGTCCTAAAGGACCCATGCGGCAAAATCCTGTGGCAAAGCTTTGATTCTCCTACCGATACGCTTCTCCCTTCACAAAGCTTTACCAAAAGCAAGAAACCGATCTCTTCGATGGCCAAAGGTACATATTCTTCGGGATATTTTAGTTTCTTTTTTTGACAATGATAATGTTTTGAGATTAATGTACGATGGGCCCGAGATATGTGGCTTGTATTGGCCAAATCCCGAAAAGGATGTTTTTGAGAATGGTAGAAAGAATTTCAAAGTAGTAGAATTGCAGTTCTAGATGATATGGGTAGGTTTTTTTTCTAGTGACCAAATGGAGTTCTTTGCTTCTGATATGGGTGTGGGATTAAGAGAAGATTAACGAAGGATTATGACAGTAATCTCAGGCTTTATAGCTTGAACGAGTCAACCAGGTTGTGGGTTGTCTCATGAGAAGCTCTAGCCCAGCAGTGCGCTATACGTGGGCTGTGTGGTAGAAATGGGATTTGTGTGTATACACCAAACCCCAAGTGTTCATGTCCCCCTGGTTTTGAAATGAGTGACCCAAGTGACTGGAACAATGGTTGCAAACCTAAATTCAACCGCAGCTGCATCCAACCTTCACAGGTGAAATTTGTGGAGCTTCCACATACAGAGTTCTACACATGGATTTGACCTCACTTACAAACCATATGTATCACTTGAAACTTGCAAGAAACTCTGATTGGAGGATTGCTCTTGTGTGGGTTTTAACCATAGGATAACAGGAGATGGAATCTGTTTCCCGAAAGCTGCACTCTTCAATGGATGCAGGTCTTTAAACTTCGTAGCCACCACATATTTGAAACTGCCCAAAAGTGTGGATACATCAGAACCCTTCTCCCCAGAAGGATCTGATCCCTCTTGTGAATCTATGAAAGCTAAAGTTGTTGTGGATTCTTCAGAGATATACGATACAGGGAGGGGAAAGACAAAATGGGTTTATCTCTATTCGTTTGCTTTGGCTATCGGTGCCATCGAAGTCTTCTTTATTGATTCAGGTTGGTGTTTTCTTTTTAGGAGACATGAGATGCCTCCGTTAATGGAGGATGGGTACCGTGTAATATCCAGTAGGTTCAGGAAGTTCACCTTCGCAGAGCTGAAGAAGGTGTTGGGTATTTGATACCGTTTTGAGTGAAGATAGGACCTGGAGAAGAGTTATGAACCAAAAAAGACTAATGTATAAAGTTTTAGCATGTGCTGATGTTGAAGAGGAAAGGAAGAGACACCTCAACGAGTTGTGTTTCTCATTCATAGACTGATTCTTCTTTTTACAGCAACTTACATGAAAAAGAAAGATAACACAATTTTCAAACATAACTAATAAAGGCAAACAACTATCAATGCAAGCAACTTCCAATGTAGCAATAAAACAAAGCTAGAGAAGATAAAAGGACAGCACCACTACCAACATTTTGAAGACTGAACATCTTTGTAAATTGAACCGTCAGTTGAAGTGGAGAGAAGCACATTACTCAACATACTCCCCCTTAATGTGATGCTCATAAACATCCATTGCTTCTCTAAGATGCTGAAAAATTTCTTTTGGAAGTGCCTTTGTGAGTATGTCAGCAACTTGTTCTTCTGACCTGCAAAACTTCAGTTAGATTTTACCTTCCTCAATAGTTTCTCGAATAAAGTGATGCTTAATTGCAATGTGGAGAGTACAGTTGTGAAAAACAGGATTTTTTGCCATAGAAATGGCTGATTTGCTGTCACAAAAAATCTCATTACCTTCTTTTTGTTTCTCACCAATATCTTCAAGAATTCTTCACAACCAAATAGCTTGAGAAGTTGCATGAACAGCTGAAACATATTCTGCTTCAACAGAAGACTGAGCAACAAATTGTTGTTTTTTTTATGACCACGAAAATACTCCAAAACCAAACATTGTTGAGCCAACTGAGAAGACATAACCTAATGTGCTTTTCATATCATCAACACATCCAGCTCAATCACTATCATAATAGCCAACAAGTTTCAATGGCTTATTTGTTTCATATCTAACTCCAAAGTTCTTTGTAGCTTGAAGAT
>JAOXJP010000001.1:21796109-21823370 GCA_025762735.1 Platanus orientalis
TTGAATGAGTTCATTACAAACCATCACCTCATGGCTACAAATGCCTTGAGAAACTCAAATGAAATGATTACATTACAGGAGGCTGCCAAACAGACTATAAAGAAAAATCTCTAAAATAGCTAAATCCTGTCAAAAAGTGATACTCTGCCAGTATTTTGGCCAAAACTTTCCCAAAGCACATTGGATTTGTAAGATCTTGGACTCATTGGAAAGGTAACTGAATGACCTTCCAAATGACATCAAAATCATGCCAAACAGGCAAGTTTTGACGTTCCGAAATAAGACCTAAAGATAAGTGACAGAAATAGATATTTCACTTTCCTAAAATATAAGCAAATTCTATTCTACTTAGAATTAAATAAAAAAAAACCCAAACTGTCTAATAAGAAACTAACTTAGATTAAACTTAAACTCACAAAATAAAAAATTATTTCCATATGAAATTATTAAACTCAAAATACTCAACATATTCCTGCATAAGCTCATCAATTTTGTGTATGGCTGTTTGTCATTCTGCGTCATTATGTTTAACCAGCAACCTGTTGTCCATTTGTGGCTAGTAATCAGGATGAGATCTCTTGAGATAAATTGTATATGGTTCTAGAAAGTTCTCCAGAAATTTTCTAATCCAATTTTTCTTCACTGCAACAGAATTTTGAGTTTCATAATTATACATTTGAGAGTCTGACAAGAATGAGACCAATATGTAGTAATACAATGTATTAATACATTGCTTTCTAGTCAATTGTTTGACTTGTAACGTTCAATTGCTGCCAAGGAATGTCACTTAAATGAATATAAAGGAAGGAGGGCAAGGAGGTTGGACTGATTTATCATCTTAAAAATCCAAGCAATTTTATTGCAAAGCTCACAATTATATTATATGAATTAGGAGAAAAGTTTTTGCATCACAAATTTGTGTTTGGAATCCAAGTTGAGGAGAACGTATGTGATTATCCTCTCCTGTGAATGGGCTAAGGGGTCTTTGACCGGTCCCACCGCCACCATATGGTCTTTGTGTCATACTAGCACCAACACCATTCCCTCTATCATCATCACTATCCTCATCCTCGTCGTCGTCCTCCTCTTCCTCATCATCATCATTATCACCTCTTCCATCACCTCTTCCATCTCCATCATCACCACTATTTGAGGAGCTAGCACTAACAACACTCATATACTCATCATCAACTAAGCCACTCACAACTGCAAGATTTGGCTAGACCTATGACTGGTTTGGTTGCTGTGTTTGAATAAATTCATCTACATTTACTCCCATTTGACTTGCTATATAAGAGCTTGGTCGTCCACTTGTCTCATCCAATACTGGCTCTCTTACCTCCTTAACTCACTCGTATAGTGGGTCCTCCTCATCTCCCTCGTCTCAAAAATCTCTATAAGATCAATGGGGCCGATGTCCTATTCGATATTTTGATCTTTTTCTACTTGTTTCATTCTCAAGCATAAATTGTAATGGACAAACATAAGTTTTTTAAGTCTTTCATGTCCAAGTCTATTTCGTCTTTTAGAGTGGATGAGGTTGAATGTGTTCCAGTTCCTTTCACAGCTAGAAGAAAATGCGGTCTGTGATAAGATACGAATGACAATCCTCCTTAAGTTGGGTGTTTGTGACTCATGTAATACCCACCACTTGGCTATAAAAAGAAGAAGAATGTGTATAAGTAATTGTTGGCTGCAACCTTTATTAAATTTTTATAAAAAATGACATAAAATTACCAGCAACTATCTTCGTTCATCCCGCTTATGCAACACCTTGCACGAAAGACCCAGTTGGATCCCTAAAGTACTTCATCCGAAATTAGAAGGCTCCAAAAGTTAGTAAACTAAATTGTATAGTGGAAGAAAATAAAAATAGTGTCAATGGTAATTGCGGTTACCTCTGCAAGAGCATTTGCCTGTAAGATCGGATCAGACTCAAGTTTTGCAATGACTATTTGTAAAACCTCCAACAAGCTTGAATCTATTCCAATATTGTAGTAGTATTGGTATTAAGGATTTAGATAATATGCTAAAAATCAAAGAAATACATAACATTTCAAAACCTAACCTTAACCAATAATCAAATAAATTTAACTTAAGCAAAATAAAATAACTTACCAATTAGATATAGTGGGTGGATAAACATCTTTGTCCATCGAGTATTAATTATCTTTATGTAACCTTTGTGACCTCTTGGGATAGTTGCCTTACTTGTTTCTTTTATTAACCAGATGAACTCATAAATGTATCCCATGGTTGGTTTTTTGTCACCATCAACCATCCTTATGACCCTCACCACGGGCTCTAATATATTCACTATTATGAGACACCGATCTTAGGAGGAATGATTACACACAACTGATTCGATTAATCGTTCTACCACACTGTCACTCTCCCTATAATCATACCATTGGGGTGAAGCAAACAATTGCTTTAAGCTAACCTTCTTGTTTAACATACTCTGCAATGCTATGTACTTGGCGTAAAACATGTAATACCTGACCGCATGATCTCACCTCTACATCTATCTCTTATCATTGCCAATACATATCCATGGTTATATATGAAGTTGGTGACTGTCCTAGCATCTTTCACTACCCTCATTATAGTATCTATCTTTCCTATGTCCTTAAGCATGAGGTTTATGCAATAGGCTACACATGGGGTCTAAAATAGATTATGTTTTTCCATTAACTTCCTTCTAGCTTTCTTGAAATTGTTGTCATTATCTGTAACTATTTAGATCACATTTTCTTTATCGACCTCCTTAATTACATTCTCTAACAAGCCACATATGTATGTATAGTCCTTGATAATTTTAGTGCCTCCACAGATTTCAAAAATATGGTGACGCCATCACAGTAAACCATAAAATTGATGATTGACCATCTCGTAGGATTAATCAAACCATCACACATGATAGTCACCCCATACTCTGACCATTTTTTCTTCAATCCACCTATATAATCATCAATGAGTTGTTTCTCATGGTTTAGATACTTCACCATCACCTCATACGCAGTGGGTGCCTTCGCCACCTCATCTATAAAATTCTGAAGGAGACCCTGTAGTTGTGTTGGCTGCAATTCCATGCAAGAATGAAAATTTTGAATATGCCTAACCCACCTTTTGTCTTGTATTCCCTCATATTTCTTTTAGCATTCTCTGCTTGTGTTCTTGGGAGGGGCACATATTAGGATCAATGGGAATGGGTGTAGTAGGATGATCCCTCATACTAGTAGCTCAATTGATCCCACGACTTCTACTAGTGTCAATGCCACCACCACTGGACCTATTCCACCACTTATTGTTGCCGCTACCACCAACAGTAGCACCAGCACTAGCATCCGTACTAGGTCTACTACTACCACTGCCCCTCCCTCATACGTAGAAGAAGGCCTAAAATCAGGTCTAGAAGAGTGCATATGTTGAAGTTGCTCTCTTGTGTTGATCTATCAAGCTTGCTCTCACTGCCTGCCTATATTGTTTCTTTTGCTCTTTTGTCTCATAATCAGATGAATATTGTATTCCATCATCATCATCATCATTATCTACATCTACATATCTTTATGTGGCCTCCCTTAATGCTACATCTCTGTCAATCTTTTTCTTTTTATCTACCTCTTTCTTTGTCAAGTGAGCCTGCATTTCTCCTAATTTGTGGTAAAACTTTATCACAATGGGATATCCCTCTAGGTTGCCCACCGGCTAGATGTTGTTTTAGTCGAATAATCCCACCACCATGCATCTGTTTCCCACAAAAGTTACATTTTGTTTTTCTTCTATCCCCAGCAATCATAGTGCCATATTATCACAAAATATCCTCTTCCTCCTCTAGGATACTATGCAACTAGTGAGGCATATTCGAAATCTTGCGAATAAAAATAAATTATATAAATAAATATACAATATAAGTGTAACATATGTAGCATAGAGTTCAAAACATTTTACACTTACATGACTACATGACATGATTACATGTTTGATGTAATTTTCTGTTTTTTTTATTTTAATTTTAACTTAATTTTTTTTTTTTTGTAAAAAATGTAAAAAAACATAGTAGAATTAAGATAAACATACTTTGTGTAAATATGTTCAAATATGCTTTCTGAATTTTTTCTTATTTTTTGGCATTTTTTAATTTTTTAATTATTAAATAAATACAAAAATATTTTATTTTCAAAAATGTACCAAAATGGCATATGATGTGCAAAATGGGATGTAGTATGCCATATAAAAAAATTAGACCAAACAATACTCATTTCATATAATTTTTAAAATTTTCTTTAATTTTTAATTTTTCCAAAAAAAAATCCAAAAATTATTATTATTTCCATGAATGTGTAGATCTACAAATGTATAACATATAAAAAATCTACAAAGATTAGAGAAGAAATAGAGTGATTATCGAAGTTTTTGTTGAGATTTAGGTTTTTGGGTTCAATCATTTGATTCGGCCCAAATCTAGCTTCTCAAACGAAATGGACTCAAATGGAGTCCTAGATTTAGTTTCTATAAGCTAAATCTAGCAAGAATCTGCAAAAAAAAAAAGAGGTTTTGGTGTTTTTTCAGCTGTGCGATCGGGAAGGCTTCCGCTACGAAATATGCTAATCTTTCATCTTTATGTTTTAAGGCAAAATGACCTAGAAATTCACACCTATCGCAAGACACGTGCGAGATGCACGAGATGTCTCGTGATACGTGGGAATTTCACTAAGATTTTAAGGTATATACATGTTTTGTCTCGAAACCTTGCGAAATCGATACGTCTCGTGCGAGACGGGCCGTCTCACACGAGATTTTGAAACATGCTTCCACCACGACCCCGTCCTACAGAACCACCACGACTACCTCTACCAGAGCTAGAAACAAATCCTTCTTTTTCGACCAATGGAGCCAAGCTCATCATTCCACGTCGTCTCTCTTTCCGATGAACATATGGGAGGAGTAATTTTGTCACGTTATGTAGCATGTGGGAGGAGTTAGATCACTATGAGACATACAAGCCCTTGTGTTAGGAAGATGCTATCTTTTATAAAGCGAAAATGGAACGCAATAGAATCTTTGAAGTCTTAGCAAGGTTGAATGTTGAGTTTGAATTGGTCTGAGTTAATATCCTGAGTAGGGGTATACTTCCATTCCTAAATGAAGTATATGCTCCAGCTCAAAGTGAAGAAAGTAGGAAGAATGGATGCACCAATATTCCTCCGGAACATCTGAGCGGTCAGCTTTAGCATCTATCCCTTTCTACAAAAGGGGAATAAATATAACTTTGAAAAACCATTTAAATCTAGGTTAGATGATAAAGACAAGATTTGATGGAAAGAAGGGAAAGTTGATAAAGATAAGCTTCATTGCAGTCATTGTGGGAAGACAAGGCATACACGAGAAAACTATTGGAATCTTATTGGCTGTCCTAAAAAATTCAACGACCTTAGGAATGTGCAAGCACACTCTGTTACATCACAAGAGACGGATATGGTACCAATCCATGTTACTTCAAAGATAGTGGAATTTGGCACTTCATCCGTTGGTGAAAATCCTTGGCGGATGGTCACAGTTCCCGAAACTGAAATTGAGAATATATGGCGGTTTATGGCACAGTTGGAGGGATCTATGGTGCAAAGTCATCCTCCTACTTCTTCCTTTGCTTCCATTGAGTCAGGTTCATGTCTCTTCATCTTCATCTCCATCCTGGATTATTAATTTTGGGGCATCAGATCACATGACAGATCTACCATCCCTATTCTCATCTTAGTCTCTTTGTTTTGGTCGTGACAAAGAGTGGAAAATGGAACACTATCCTCTATTTATGGGAAAGGAAGTGTCAATGTCTCTCTTACTATGTCCCTAACTTCAGTTTTACATGTTCCTAAGTTTGCAACTATCTTGCTGTCCATTAGTCATATCACTCGTGATTTAAATTGTTCAGTCATTTTTTTTTCCGTCTCATTGCGTTTTTCAAGACCTGAATTCGAAGTAAACGATTGGGAGTGGTCGTGTAGCTAATGAACTCTACCTCTTTGAAGACAATGTGGATCCTAAATTATCAACAACATTTGTTTCTCGTAGTCCCGAGTGTCATTTGAGTAATAAAGACGGGTTATTGCATTGGTATAATCGGTTAAGTCATCGTTTAGCTCTTTATGTGTTTTGTTCCCTAGTTTATTTGAGTCTAAAGTCAAGTCTGACATTCATTGTGAATTCTGTTGACTGTCTAAGCTTGTTCGGAATGCTTATTCTCTTAGCCATAATATTAATAAAAGTGCAGTTCTATTTTCTTTAGTACACTCTTATGTTTAGGGGCCATCTCCTACCACTTCTTTATTTGGATTTCGCTACTTTGTTTCCTTTGTTGATGACTATTCAAGGTGTACATGGGTGTATTTGACGAAAACAAAAGGGAAAGTGCATTCCATATTTTAAAACTTTCACAAGATAGTTTAGACTCAATTTGGTACAACCATCAAAGTTCTAAGATCTGATAATGGAGGGGAGTATATCTCTTCACAGTTGTAGAAGTACTTGGCGGATTGTGGTATTATACATCAGACCTCTTGTGTTCACATGCTACAATAGAATGGTGTGGATGAAGGGAAAAATTGACATCTCTTGGAAGTTACACAATCCCTTTTATTTGGTATGAATGTCCCTAAAAATTTTTGGTTTGAAGCCCTTCTTACTGCTGCGTATTTGATAAATTGCATGCCATCTAGGGTTTTAAAACTTCAGTCTCCTTTTTCGGTTTTGTGTCCTGATGATCCTCTTTTTTTGGTGCCTCCTAAATTATTTGGGTGTGTTTCTTATGTTCATATTCATAAATGAGACAGATCAAAATTGAATCCTCAAGCAGAAAAATCTAAATTTTGGGGATATCCTTATACTCAAAAGGGTTATAAGTGCTATAACCCTACAACTAGAAAAAAAATTGTTTCCCTGGATGTCCCATTTTTTTGAGTTTGTCCCATTCACTTCTTCGAAGTCCTTTCTTCAAGGGAAGAATTTGGGTAGTGAAGAGAGGTTTCCTTGCTTACCCTCTGTATTACCTCTTCCCACCTCTGTTCCTCCATCTTTCTTCTGACATTGTTATATAAAGAGGAAAAATGACATAACGACCGATCCATCCTTGGTTATCTCTTCGGGTCCAGGTAATCTTCCACCTCAAGTTCCTATTTTACATTCAGGAAATGATGGTGATAATCTTCCCATTGCTCTTCGAAAAGGGAAGAGGTTCTGCACAGACCATCCTATCTCTTTGTGTCATATAAGGCCTTGAGTCCTTTATATTGTAGTTTTGTTGGCTCTGTGTCATTTGTATAGGTTCCTTCCACCTTGAAAGAGGCAATCTCTCAAAGTCAATGGAAAGATGTCATATGTGAAGAAATGACAACTCTAGAAAAAAAAATGGCACATGGGAACTTGTGGATCTTCCAGTTGGGAAACAATCAATAGGATGCAAGTGGGTATAAACTGTTAAGTACAAGGCGAGATTGGTCGCAAAGGGATTTACACAAACATATGGTATCTGTCGGTTTGTCTTTATCTTCAACAGTAGCCATTAAATCTTCGCATGATCTAATTGCTAGGACTTGTTTGCATTAATTAGGACTCCCTTTCACAAGGGAGTTGGGAGCAGCCGACTAAAACAAGGAAACCCTAATTAAAAGAATTAGGGAAAAGAGAGGCAGCCGTTTAATTGCTTCTTTTTGGTCTTCTCAGGGTTTTGAGAGGGTGAGAGAGAGAAAGGGTGTACAAGGGTTCAGGTGTGGGTTTTCGGGTTTGGAATCACACTTTCTTGTACGGATTTCACATTACATAGTGAAGAAGATCGTTTCTCTCCCATGGACGTAGGCACATCGCCGAACCATGTAAATCTTGGTGTCTTCTATTTTTCTGTGCTTTGATCTCATTTTATTTTCTTGTTAATTCATATTGGAATGTTGCTGTGAAACACAACAAGTGGTATCAGAGCACCGAGTTCGGCCGGGGAGGATATGAATTAAGAAAAAGTTCTTGATTACCGGAATTCAGTATGATGGTAGGAAAAGGATTATCGATAGCCAAGTTCGAGATGAAACCCTTTAATGGAAAAAATAATTTTAGCCTGTGGTAAAGTACGGTTAAAGATATTATAGTGCAATAAGGGTTAATCAAAGCACTATTTGGCAAGGAAAAGAAGCCGACAACCATGTCTGACGGTGAGTGGGAGGAACTTGAGATGAAGGTAGTGAGCACCATCCGCTTATGTTTCGCACCAGAGGTAAAATACAATGTTTTGAATGAAACTTCTACTTCAGGATTATGGAAAAAATTAAAAAATTTATATATGTCAAAATCGCTCACAAATAAATTGTTCCGGAAAAAACAATTGTATCAATTGCAGATGGATGAAGGAATTAATATTTTGGATCATCTCAATGTTTTTAATAAAATTATTACTCAACTGTTAAGAGTTGAGGTGAAAATTGAAGAGGAGGACAAGGTACTTATTCTTTTGGCTTCTCTTCCAGCTTCCTTTGATACACTTGTGACCACACTATTAGTTGGGAAAGACACTCTTAAGGTTGATGAGATGACAATGGCTTTATTGGAGACTGAAACACTCCGGAAGCCAGAAAACGGTTTCCAAGCAGAAGGGTTGGTGGTTAAAGGTGAATTAAGCCATCAACATGGAAGAAACAAAGACAAATGGTTTGGAAACAAAGAGAGGTCAGGTTCAAAATCAAAGGGAAAAAGTAGCAAATTCGAGTGTTATTATTACAAAAATGAAGAACACATGAAATTTTTTTGCAGAAAATGCCAAAAGGAATGAAAGGGAAAAAAAGAAAGAAAAAGGAACAATCTTCAGATCAGGCTAGCATTGCAGCAGACAGTTATGGAGATCTTCTCTCAGTTAGTCCAGGTACAAATTATCTTATTGAAACGTGAATTTTAGATTCCGGTTGTTTTTATCACATGTTCTCTTATAGGGAATGGTTTGATACTTATAGTCCTTGTAATGGGGGTACTGTTCTAATGGGTAATAATGCAGCGTACAAAACCATTGGAATAGGAACCATTAAAGTTAAAATGTTTGATGACATAGTAAAAACACTTGGTGAGGTTAGGCATATTCCGGATTTAAAGGAAAATTTAATTTCCTTGTTTGTAGTAGACTCGAATGGGTATACTTTCACGGCAATAGGTGAAGTCCTTAAAGTCACTAAGGGGGCTATGATTGTCATGAAGTGGAAAAATGAAGAAAATTTATATAAGTTGAAAGGAAGTACAATTACAGGTGGAGCAGCTATAACTTTTCCTATTGATTGTGATACTGATGATACTACTCTATGGCATATGAAGTAAGGCCATATGAGTGAGAAAGGGTCATTAGAACTTCACAAACAGAATTTTTTTACAAGGGTGAAAATATATAAACTCAGTTTTTGCAAGTATTGCTTGTATGAAAAATAGTGCAAGGTTAGCTTTAAGATAGGACAACATACAAACAAGAAAGTTTTGCAATACATACATTCCGATGTATGGGGACCGGTAAGTGTACCTTCTAAAGGTGGAGTTGTTTACGTCACATTTATAGATGATTTTTCCTAAAGGGTGTGGGTATATTTTATGAAGCAAAAATCTAAAGTTTTTATCAAGTTCAAGCAATGGAAAGCCGAAGTTGAAGAACAAACAGGAAAACAAGTCAAATATCTAAGGATAAATAATGGGATGAAATATAAGGATAAGAAGTTCATTAAGTATTGTAAGGATGATAATTTTACAAGACACTTTACTACACCAGGTGGGTCACAACAAAATGGTGTAGCGGAAAGAATGAACATGACACTTTTTGAAAAGGAAAAGTGCATGAGGTTGTATGCAGGTTTACCAAAAACTTTTTAGGCTGAAGCAGTTGACATAACATGTTTTCTTGTTAACAGATCACCATCAAATGCGATTGACTTCAAAATCCCAAAAGAGGTTTAGACAGGTAAAACTGTTGATTATTTAATTTTTAAAATATTTGGTTGTCTATCATATGTTCATGTACAAGAGTAACAGCGGTTTAAATTGGATCCAAAGTCAAGGAAATGCATATTCCTTAGATATGAAAAAGAAGTGAAAGGCTACAAACTTTGGGATCCAATTGCACATAGGAAAGTCATCAGTAGGGATGTTGTGTTTGATGAGGAGTTTATGGTGAAAGACTAAGGATAAAGGAAATCAGTTGGTAGATTCTTATGCTAGTGAAAATTTAGTCTAGGTGGAACTAGAGAATACAACATGGCCAAGGAGGGAAGAGAATATGGTAGAATCTTCTCAAAGGGAGTCTTCTAGTAGGATGGTACAACAACAAGAACAACAACAAGATCTTGCTACAAGCAGGGACAAAAGAACTCATAAACCGTCAGTCAGGTATAGTTTTGAGGATATGGTAGCATTTGCATTAGTTGTTGGTAGTGGTAATTCATATTGTTTCCAGGATGCTATTAGTTGCAGAGATAATAAAAATTGGATGACTACAATGATGGAAGAAATTGAATCACTTCACCAAAACAACACTTGGGAATTGGTTAAAAGACCTCAAGGTAAAAAGGTGATTGACTGCAAATGGGTATATAGGAAAAATGAAGCAATACCAGAGAAAGAAAGAGAAAAGTTTAACGCTCGGTTAGTGGCAAAGGGGTATGGACAGGAAGAGGGAGTTGATTACAATGAAATATTCTCTCTAGTAGTAAAACATACCTCAATCAGGATGATGTTAGCCATGGTTGCTTTACTCGATTTAGAGTTAGAGCAACTGGATGTGAAGACGGTATTCCTTCATGGTGAATTGGAGGGGCAAATTTATATGGACCAACTAGAGGGGTTCAAAGAGTAAGGAAAAGAAGAGTTTATTTGTAAGTTAAACAGATCACTTTATTGGCTTAAGCAATCTCCAAGATAGTGGTATAAGTGCTTTGATTCCTTCATGGTGCGGATTGGCTACATGAGGAGTCAATATGACAGTTGCGTTTACTATAGAGTTCTTGATGATGGTTCTTTTATTCTACTGATGTTGTATGTTGATAACATGCTGATTGTTGTAAAGAATAAGCATAATGTTGATTTATTGAAGTCTAAGTTGAGTAATGAATTTGACATGAATGATCTGGATGCTACTAAAAAGATCTTTGGTATAGAAATCCAGAGGGACAGGAAGGCTGAAAAGCTTTGGGTATCTCAAAAGCGATATGTGGAAAAGGTACTAGAGAGGTTTAGTATGTAAAACTCTAAACTAGTAAGTATTCCTTTAGCAAATTACTTTAAGTTATCTACTAGCTTGTGTCCTACTACAGATAAAGAAATGGAGGATATGTCCCAAGTGTCGTGTGCTAGTGCTGTGGGAAGCCTTATGTATGCAATGGTTTATAGTAGACTTAATATCTCACATGCAATCAGTTTGGTGAGTAAGTATATGGATAATCCAAGTAAAGAGCATTAGAATGTTGTAAAGTGAATTCTAAGGTACTTAAAAGGTACAGTAAATTTTGGTATTTTATTTGAACAACATAAAGGAACAGGACAAGTTGTAGGCTATGTTGATGCTGATTATGCAGGTGACTTGGATAAGAGGAGGTCTACGACAAGGTATCTCTTTACTCATACAGGTGGACCTATTAGTTGGAAAGCGATGTTATAGCCAACAACTGCTTTATCCACAACTGAGGCAAAATAGATGGCAGCCGTTGAGGGTGCCAAGGTGGCTTTGTGTGTGACAAGTTTAGTCACAAAACTTGGATTGAAGCAAGAAAAGTTGGTGTTGTATTGTGATAATATGAGTGCCATTCACTTGGCGAAAAATTAGGTTTATCATTCCAGAACCAAGCACATCGATGTGATGTATCATTGGATAAGGGATTTAATTGAAGACGGAAAGATAAATTTGATGAAGGTTTATACTAAGGACAATGCAGTTGACATGATGACAAAGCCAATTACTACAGAGAAGTTCAAACATTGCTTGGACTTGACTAATCTAGTTCGTTGTTGAAGATTGATGGAGCCACCCTTACCAATTGGGGTGGGGCACCTCAAGCAAAGGAGGTGCAGAGCTACATCATAGATTGGTGTGGTACTAAGGAGTTGTGTCACACTATGATACAGGATGAAGACAACTATAGGTGATCTTCATAGGGGCTAAAATAAAGCCAAGGTGGAGAGTTGTCGATTTGTCTTTATCTTCAGCAACAACCATTAGATCTCTTCATGATCTAATGGCTAAGACTTGTTTGCATTGATTAGGACTCCCTTTCACAAGGGAGTTCGGAGTAGCCAACTAAAACAAGGAAACCCTAATTAAAAAAATTAGGGAAAAGAGAGGTAGCCGTTTAATTGCTTCTTCTTGGTCTTCTCAGGGTTTTGAGAGGGTGAGAGAGAGAAAGGGTGTATAAGGGATTAGGTGTGGCTTTTCGGTTTGGAATCACACTTTCTTGTACAGATTTCATATTATATAGTGAAGAAGATCGTTTATCTCCCGTGGACGTAGGCACATTGCCGAACCACATAAATCTTGGTGTTTTCTATTTTTCTGTGCTTTGATCTCATTTTATTTTCTTATTAATTCATACTGGAATATTGCTGCGAAACACAACAGTATCAATTATCAAGAAACCTTTTGACCAGTGGCTAAAATGAATTCCATTCAAGTATTGTTATCTGTTGTAGCCAACAAAGAATGGCCATTTTGGCAGTTAAATGTGAAGAATGTATTTATTCATGGGGATTTACATGAAGAAGTATATATGATGTTACCCCTAGGCTTTAAAATTCCCGGAAGTGAAAGGAAGGTTGGCAAATTAAGGAAGGCCTTGTATGGGCTCAAATAGTAACCGTGTGCTTGGTTTGAGAGATTTTGGGTCAATTTGACCAAGGTTGGCTACATACAATCTCAGGCTAATCATACCTTGTTTATTAAACGTTCTTTGAAAGGGACCACAACAGTGATTACATATATAGATGATATAGTAGTGACTGGAACTGATTTAGAAGAAGTTAACAGGCTAAATTCTCATTTGAGTAGTGACTAGTGAGTTTGAAGTAAAAGATTTAGGTGCCCTACGATACTTCTTAGGACTTGAGATTGCCCGTTCCAAGAGAGGTATCTTCATATCTCAGAGAACGTTTGTCCTGTATTTACTCACAGAGACAGGATTATTGGGGGCCAGACCTGTAGATACTCTTATTGAAGCTAATCATGGGCTAAATGAATAACATGGTAGACCATTAATTGATGCAGGAAGGTATCAAAGACTTGTTGGGAAACTAATCTATCTTGCACTTACACAACTAGATATTGCATTTGCAGTTGAAGCTATTAGTCAATTCATGCATGCTCCAAGAATGACTCACCTGGAGGCTACCTTACGTATACTGAGGTATCTGAATTCAGCACCAGGAAGAGGGTTACTATACTATGATAAAGGCCATGTTAAAGTTGAAGTCTATACAGATGTAGATTGGGAAGGATCAGTTGTAGACAAACAATCCACTTCCGGTTGCTGCTCATTTGTTGAAGGAAATCTTGTAACTTGAAGAAATAAAAAGAAATCTGTGGTTGCAAGATCTAGTGCAGAGGCTGAACACAGATTAATGGCCCATGGCATTTGTGAAGCACTGTGGATGAAAACTCTACTACATGATATTAGCTTTGAGGTTCACACTTCTACGAGCCTCTATTGTGACAATAAGTTAGCCGTTAGTATATCTCATAATCCTGTGCAACATGATCAGACCAGACATATAGAAGTGGATAGACATTTATGTGGACTGATTTGCACTCCTTTGGTTACTACAAACAAACAGCTTGTAGATGTACTAACAAAAGGGGTTACTAAGATGCACCTTTATGACATTATTGGCAAGTTGAGCATGGTGGATATTCATGCTCCAACTTGAGGGGGAGTGTTGAAATGTTGTATGTAGGGGTAGTTATGTAATAAGGGTATTATATACCCATACTCCTTGGTATACAATATATATTATGTACAAACTCTATTAATATAAATACCAACGTATGAGATACAAATACTTAATACAGTTGTCTCTAACATATTCTCTTCTCTCTCTTCCTCTTCATCATCTTCTTCTGTAATACACTCAATATCATCAATATACGAAGTATAAAAGTATTCTAAGTGAGCTTGGCTGACTGCAATCAAGCAAGGGAATTAGTTTTATCCAGTGGAATTGTGGTGATAAGGGTGTTTGAGGACTTATTCACAACTCCCCCAAGAGCACCCACATCAGTGTTGCTAGATGTTCCCGACTTAACGCATTCTTTTGACATTCTTTAATATAAAGAATTAAAAAAAAAAAAGATCTTGCTGAAACTATAACTGGGACATATCTCAACCTTGGGTAGATCACACGAGATGGACTCTCACGGTCCACAAACACACTATAGTTATTGCCAGAGTTGTCGATGAACTTCATAAAATCTCACATGTCATTTTCTATGCGAGGAAACAGAGAAAAAAACAAGAAGGTACCTACGACTGTGTCTCACGATGGATTTGAGCCTCCAAGAATGTCATAGCCTTTAGCGGCATACAGGGAACACAAAACATGACTAGATGTGTAAGGAATGGGCATTGCTAAGGAGCTCCATCCATTCTCAATGAGCATTATGCGAGTAGAGTCAAGCATAGGACGTAACGAAGCCCAGGCGGTAAATGTGTTTGACGAAAACCATCACCAGCTCGTCAATTCTTCATGGAATTGCATGAGATCAAAACCTGAGCATTCTAGAGGTTAGGGCGACAGATTCCTTGCTGATCAAACTCATAAAAAAACTTCAAATACTTATTTAATCTTTAAAAAAAATGATTTAGGAAATTTCTGGTAATTTTCTTTAAAAATTCCCTTAAAAATTGAACCAAGCATCAATCACACAAACTAACCATATGAAAATTCATGATAAATCAAGATCTCTAAAAATCTGCCATCAGAGCTCGATGCAGGGGTGCCGGTGTTGACGTTAGCCATACAGATGCTAACGTCAGTGTCTATACTTGATGGCTGCGATGAACCCAATAGCCTAGATCTCTATTTCACTTGCTCTGATACCAAGATGGAGATTAGAATTGAAGAAGGAAGCAAGGAGGAAGAAGAGGAACCAGTGAGAGAATCGTATGTGTTCTTATATCCACACATACATATTATTGTTTTATTCAATATGTATTAGGGTATAGGGTATAATACCCACCAGACCCTTGTAAACAGACCAAATGACATATTTACCCCTTTACATTATGTGAAAGGAGTTTGAGATTAAGGATTTCGGGCTTCTTAGACACTTTCTTGGGATTGAGGTTGCTAGGTCCAAGGATGGAAACTTCTTCTTCCAACACAAGTATGTACTAAATTTCCTCTAAGACTTTAAGATGTTAGGGTGTAGATTTTGTGCAACTCCCTTAAGTCTAATCACTACTTACAAGCAGATGAGGGCCACATACTTATTGATATTGGTTGGTATCAGATATTGGTAGGCAAGTTTATTTACTTGACCTTGGCTAGACTAGACATTTCTTAAACTGAAGGGGTTGTTAGTCAGTTCATGCATGCTCCCACGATGTCACATTTTAAGGCAGCATATCTCATTTTAAGGCAGCATATCGTATTTTGCGTTATTTGAAGAATAATCCAAGTCAAGGGCTCTTGTATGGTAGGTGGAACGATATGAGATTTGAAGTCTTTACAAATACTGATTGGGATGGTTTTGTGGATGATAGAAGGTCTACCTCAGGCTATTGCACCTTTGTTGGCTGGTTACTTGATGCAGTAAGAAGCACCCCATTGTACCACCTTAAGATGGCATAGCCTTGAAATTAATGACGAGGTTCAAATGAGCAAAGGCTTATGGTGGCTACCTAGGCACCCAGAAACGAGGAAGGGCATAGGGGGGGGGGTTAGGGAACTATCATTGTTTGAAAAGCATCGCTGTCCCATCCGAAAAAGAAGAAAGGGTCGATTGAGTGTTAAGCTGAGTTTAGAGCTATATATCACAGGATTTGTGAATGTTATGGATCCGTGGTCACCTGAGAGAGTTGGGATTCAACTCCCAAGGTCCTAGGTGGTTGTATTGTGACAATAAAGCTTCCATTAGTGATGGTCTCGACTCTGTCTAGCATGATAGGACCAAGCACATCGAGGTGGATAGGCATTTCATCAAGGAAAAGTTACAAGCTGGGAAGATCTGTATCCATTTTGTGAAAACTGAAGATTAGTTGGTTGATGTATTCACAAAAGGCTTATGTAATCCTAGTTTTAGTAATATTGCTGCCAAGCTTGGTATGCATAATATTTACATACCAGCTTGAGAGGGAGTGTTGTGTTGCAAGGATATATGGGGTTATACATGTAAAGGTACATGTCTTTGTACAGTAGTAGGGTAAACTTGTAAATATCCATAGATGTATTCTTCATCTTTTTGATATATGAGACAAAGTATGTGAGAGGTGCCTCTATACGCTTTGAACGAATTCTTCCCTTTCTCTCTCCCTCTTTTTTTCCTCCTTTTACTTGAAACCGTAAACTTGATGCAGCAGCACTTTCTTGGATGGAGAACTATCCTCTTTGGAAGCCTAGGCCCAAGCCCTAAGGAAAGAGCCCAAGAAGGAAGCCCACGAGTGGTGGTGTTATCTTCTATTTTCTTCTTTGTTCGATCCCTTTGTTTTTCTCCCTCTTCATATTCTTTCTTCTTCCCCTTGATCTCTTCTTTATTTAATATCTTTCTATTATACCCTATCCTGTTGGGAGGATTCATTTAGTTCAATTGCACTGGTTTATTCAAGAGAAGGTTGCTGTTTGAAGGACCAAGGTTGCAGATTATCCATACCTGGTTCTGTATTTCAGAAGCTGAATTTGGGCTATTTTAGGCCAAATCCTAGACTTCAAAAATGAGGTATTCAAGTTCTGTTTTAACAGGTTTTCTCTCTCATTCTGTTCTTTACTTATTTCTTTATACTCCATTAAATCCTTCTCTTTAAATTTCTGTTATTTGATCTGGTTCTTGATTCCATTCATACACTTTTATATAGCAGAATTTCCTAGCTTCTAGAATCATAGATATCGCTCCATCCATAAGGCCTGATTTTCTGAGTTTAATTTAGGGTTTTTCTCCCCTATTCGTCTACTTTCTATTTGTCCAAGTTTCTTTAAATTTCTCCCTTGATTTCATATAGTTTTGATCTTTCTTTCATACACGGTGTTCTGGTTTCTTGAATAAAGTATACTGTTGCCTGTTTTTTCAATAATTTTCTATAGCTAGAGAAATCAGAATCCTGTGAAATTTGGTATAGAGGATTTTCATAGACTTAAGTACCTTTAAAGCTGCAGAAAATTCTGATGCGTGTACAACAGTAATTTGGTCATTTAACACCTCTGACATTTTTCAGAATTAAACTTCTCTGATTTTTTCTCCTTTTATACACTTGTTTCTAGTTTTATTGGGCCCACATTAGCAGGATCTTACATCCCCTTCAAGGCAGACCTGCATCAAAACTACATCAAGCACAAACCTCTCAGATTTCCACTGTCACCCCAACTAGGCTTTTTCCTTTAGGATCATCTGATCGCATAGGCCTAGGACCACTTGGTCAATTGGTGGGTACAAGGGGAATGACTGTCCTAGCTGAACATCATGTCCCTGGTGTTCCCCTCGCTACTGTCTCTATGGCTTGAAAACCTAATCATCTAACCAGGGGCTGCTTCAGCTGCTGCTCGATCTTTAAGGTCATCTAAAAATGCCTCTATTCTTGACTAATTGTAGAATGCTCATCTCCCCGTGTATTTCAGCCTTTAATATAGTCTTGAACCTGGATAATGTCATCTCTCATCTTTTGACACCTGGCAGTGGGTTACAAACTCTTCAAACATCTCCATATACTCCACTACTGACGTACTCTCCTGCTGAAGAGTAACTTGCTGTTCATAGACTGTCCTAGTAGTATGTACGAAAATACTTCTTCCTATGCTTCAATTTCATTTCCTCCTAAAGAAAAATGAGTGGCTGCCCCAATTAAAATGAATGATCTTCCCCAATTAAATGATCATAGCATGCCAGCTTTGTCTTTGCAAACCAAAATCATCTCTCATCGGTCATGCCATACCACTCAATGTAATCTTCTAGGGAAATAAGACAGTCAACAAATGTTTGTGTATCTAAATGATCGAAGAACTCTGGAACATCAATCTTGAACATTCTTGGTGATGTCATCAAAAGAATCATGGTGTTCAGGTATGCCCTTGTCAATAATTTTGCAGAACCTCTATCATAGAGGCCCTTGAGTTGGTGATTTGCCACGTGCCACTCCTTGGTTGAGTCTAGGGGCTGGTTGAGAGCTGTACATAAATTTCCATGGGCTGCTTCTATTTCCTGGGTGGAGGTAGTAAAGAGGGACATGACAGCTTGTAATTTAACGGCAGATAAGGCTCTAAACAGAGCGGAATGGCGGAACAGGATTCATGTAGCCGACCCCAAATGGTTGGGATAAGGCTGTTTGTTGTTGTTGTTGTTGTGGTTTAAAACAGTCACCCTTGTCATTCAGAAGAAGAGAAAAAGGATACATCCATAAATAACAGCAAATTCAGAACCAGAAGGAGACCATCGAACATCATGAACAGGCCCTTCTTTACCTGCCAAAATATCCAACAATCAGTAATATATCACTTGGAAATGGTATACACCAATGATTTGGATTTTACAAATTAAACTAAACAACATACGGAGTGGCACGAGCCCTTCATGCTTCCCATCGGTTGTCAAGTAGTTCAATTTTGATTCTCCATAATAACTCTGGTTCGTCTTATCAACATCTGACTGTGCTATAACTAGTAGTCCAGTAGAACCATAATTCCAAATCAGTTGCACTGTGGAGCACCGGAAAAAACTCCGTCGAGCAACAGGTTGAGTCTGTGCATCCTTCCCACAAGCAAATATCTGGATACTGGCCGGAATCCCCTACATGAACAGAAATATGAAGTCCAAAAATAGTTCTAATACAAGGAAACCAAGAGAATTTGGGTGGAATATAGCTCAGCTCTATGCCAGAACACCAGCTATGCAAATGCCAATTCCTATCTATTTGACCTATGGCATTAGAGCAAGTCATTAATTGGGCTTTACCCAATATTTGCACCAAATCCAATAATAGTAGTCACCTGTGGAAGCTCTTGATCTTGTCCACCTACTCCTAGTTATAAACATAATTAGTGCAAAATTATACAGCATTCTTCATTCAATAAGTAGCTTAACATTCAGAAATTGATTTAAAAAAAAAAAAAAGGAAGTTCATTCAAGCAAGAGAAGGCAAAATCCCTCTACAATTATTAAAGCAAGAGAAGAAAGTCTGAATTGATGAGCATGTAAATGGATAATAGTATACGTTATGGAACAAGAATGACCTGTGATCCACCCAAATACCCTCCTCATATTATAAAAATAATAACCAGTTCCAAATCAATATCAAGTACTAACCTTAGATTCCGCAATGAATGCTGCAACATGGGACCCAGGTCTTTTAGAAAGCTCAACTGCAGCTATACCAGGGATTCTAAGCCGATATATAATGCCCTTTGAAAAATCTCCAGCATCGAAAAATTGCACCTCATTTGTTGCCAACCGACAGGCAACAGCTTCATCCGAGCTAAATTGTATTGAAGGCCTAAGGCACCCAGAAATCAGATAAACACCTTAAAACATCAAGTATCAAGCAAAAGGAACCAAAACCCAACACAAAGAAAAAGGAATGTCCTCACTACCATGTGGTTTTTGACATATTCTTCTGGAACAAATGATAAACAGCAGAACCTGTCTCCGTCTTCCACAAGATCAAGTTCTTTTCCTGTGGTGTAGAAGATTTTTGAAAGGTCTGGAGGTAAGTCCCACATGGAGATAAGGTGGCTGCAAGAACGTTTGGGACTTCAAAGGATCTGATCTCTGTAGAGCTACGGCAATAATAAATGCCAATCACTGAGTCAGATTTGGTCACCATGAATCTGGATCCATCTTCACTGAACTTTGCAGTAATGCAGGGAACTCTTTTGAGCTTGATATGTGGTTGACCATTACTGAATGGGGGTCCAGTCCACAGAGAGAACCCTTCTGGTTCTCGGGCTGATGGAGACAAAAAAATATATTAAAAAAATGTTTGTAAAAAATTTAACCAAAAAAATTTATAAAAAAGAAAAGGAAGAACTGGTGGCGAAGTACCTAAGATCTCTAAAGATGGTGAAGGATCCATGATTGCCATTACAGGTTGACCAGAGATTCAATGAGTGGAAGGGGCATAAGCTGTTACCTAGAGAGCATCTACAGTAAATTGGCAGAATTATTTTTTTCCAAAATAGAATTTCAATAATCAGATGTAGAAAACACAGCCTCTCCAACAATTAAACTTGACCTTGCATTTACAGAACAAGGAGACAGTAAAACAATTAAACTTCAATTAACAGAAAAGGAAGTCATCCTGTCCTTCGCTTTGCATATGCATGTATGAAAAGGTCTCATCTTGAGTGTGATGAAAGGAAACTATAACATGCCTTTGTAGCCTCCCTGTGGTAAATATGATCATTGATACTGGCTTTCCAATCAATAAGCCACATCCAGAAGTGTGGGAATGTAGTGGTTCATTATAGTATATGCACTATATTCATGTTGTAGGGGCATTTATGTCCAAGAACACTAGGAAGGTAATATGTATACATGTAAATATACCATAATATATATATAAACCAGTATGAGAGATAGAGACACTCTCCATACATATTCAGCCTCATACAATTTCTCTTCTTGCTCTTAATCCTAAATCACCAAACCAGCATCTATATATTACAGATCTGTAATTTAACCAGAAGCTCTCATGGCCTAAAAGTCAACCAACGATTTTATTTATCTAAGAAGTACAATTGTTTACGGCCAATACACCAGTAAAAATAATGGTGAACATTTTCACCACATCACGTTGAGTGGACCATGAGATCTCCAATATGGGCCCATAAGAATCAGCAGTCTAAACAATAGTTACATGGCCTAACAATACTGGTTTACAGTGCACTATTTTTTTATGATAAAATGGAGAAATAGCATAACTTAAAAGTCCAAATTTACTAGACTAGCTAGCTATTCATGGTGAGTCAAAGAATTACCTATGATTTGAGCACCCGTGCGGCTGCACTATGATGAGGACATTGGGTATAGGCGTGAGTTCCAGGTCTACCAAAGGAAGCACAGGAGAGATGTACCCATGCTATGGTTCCATTGGAGTCTTTTTTATTTATTTTATGTCTCTTATTGGAGAGGGACACATGTTTGTGAGGGCATTTCAATATTTAGTAGTTGTTTAGGGGTATTTTCATTATTATTTGTAGTTAGAAGGTATTTCTGTCATGAGAGTGGTAGGTAGGGCTTATTTTTGTCCACTTTCTATTTTATGTACACAGCCCTAGCTGTGGGACTCTATTTATAAAGCCCACGACCAGACTTTATTTTCATGCAATAAAATTTGAAGTTTGAACGAACGTTTCTTCTCTTCTTCTTCCTTGTGATCGCAGGATGGAGACTCAAAACCCTAGAATGGGACTAGGCCTCCACCTAGTTTAATGCTGGTGGTGGAGGCCACTCCCTCCCCCTGGGCTAAAGGTTTCATCTCCTTCTTCTTATATTTTTTATCACTTTTCTTCAAATTTTACTGTTGCTGAAATTGTGAGACTTCTGAAGAATCATCACCAACATTTGGTTTCAATAGTTCTTGCTTAGCTAACACCTCCAGGAGGTCATTCAAACCAGATGATACACCCTGGGACCTAATCCATTCTTCAATTGTTGATTTGAAGGTGATACAGTGGTCTGATTCCTTCCTAGGTGTGATTATGGCTTAAAACAGGGTCTACACGAGATCAGCTCCTACTCTTCAACTACAACAGATTTGGAGGTGTGGCTTCTACAGGGTAGTCAACCTACCTGTATGATCCTTATGCAGCAATTTCCCTCAAAATAG
Source organism: Platanus orientalis (assembly GCA_025762735.1). Lineage (NCBI taxonomy): Eukaryota > Viridiplantae > Streptophyta > Magnoliopsida > Proteales > Platanaceae > Platanus > Platanus orientalis. Next base: position 21,818,132 of record JAOXJP010000001.1, read on the forward strand.
CTTTCACAAAATCAAGTTCTAGACTGAGGTATCACAACTAGGCGTGAAAACAGGGCTCTTAGTGGTTTTACAATTTGGCATGTTTCTCTCTCATTCTACAGGCTTAGCTCAAAGGACTTTACCCAGGTATTTAGAACCCTTGGGTGATCCTAAGTGGTGGGTCCCACCCCCAGAAAAATGCTTTGATATAAAAACCCAAGTCTGGGTTATCTACTACAGGTGGCACATCAGTCCAAGAAGTGATTTTACGAAATCACTCCCTACTTTCTAATGGCTAGGGTTTTGCTAGGAGGATCTTCTTCAGGCTTTTGGGGACTCTTGGACAACCCTAGTGGGTGGGTACCACTTTTGAAAATCTCAAAATTTTAATAATACTCAAACCAGGAATCAAGGGTTAGCTGCCTGCTTATAAGAGTTGTTATTTTTTCAAAAATTTTGGAAACTTCAAAATTGAATCCTATGACCACGGATATGAATCACAATCTCTCATAACATCATCAAAGAATTGTTCTACATCAAAATCAAGTATTGGTTCTTCAATTTTGGCTCTCTTTTTCAAATTCCTAAAAATAGGACTTTCTGGTATATTGTGACATATGGCCTGGATCTGAATTTACAATTTTCTGGCATAAATAGATCACCCATAAAATATTATGATTGCCTAAATATATTATTAAATCCATTTGTAGGCCTCTCAGACCATTCCTGAAATTATTTAACATGTTTCCCTTAAGTTTGGCCTAAATTAGGTATTTTTCTAGGTCTTGCCTAAATTTTGCCCATTATTAAATTTTTGTATCTTACTGATAATCCAAGCATATTAATTAGGTCTTTAATTGTTATTAATTTTGTAAGTCATAATTTCTCTATTGCATGTTGAGCTTAATTTAAGAACTACCTGAAATAGCATGTGGACTTGTGAGTAAGAATCTTGTTTATTTTTCTTCATTATTTTATTAATATCTTTTGTACACACACTCACTATCCTACATGCATGCTGCATCACACTACATAGCAGCAGGAGGGTCAAGCTCAAGGGGAAAAATATTTGAATCTGTCAATAAAAACCATTACCATACCATGTATAAGGAAAGGAAAAAAAACTAGTTCAAAGCTTGAGCATCGCCAATGAAAAAGAGTGAGACGATACAACTTGAAGGTGCTAGAAGGACAAGAGGAAGGCCAAAATTAACCTAGGTTAAAGTAGTAAGGAGAGACATGACATCTTGTAATTTAACGGTAGATATGGCCTTAAATAGAGTGGAAGGACGGAACAGAATTTGTGTAGCCGACCCCAAATAGTTGGGATATGGTTATTTGTTGTTGTTGTAGTTCAAACCTGAGCATGCTAATTTGAGCAACCAAATAAAAAGAAGGTTCTACAGTACTAGAGACCGAAATAAGCTACAAAGTGCTAGGTAAATAAGCAGGTATAACATTGAAATATTAAAATAAACATGGCATTCCTTGTTTTAAGTTTTAGATTTTTATATGGCTTAATACAAGTTTTCAGCATCCAATGATTGAAAAATAGGAAAGAGCTACAAAATGATGGGGATTGGAAATGTCTCTAACTTGAACCGATCAGCTTTCATATATGGGCATAAGACTGTCTCCCTGTCTTATTTGGGATTGCCATTGGGTGCTAAATATTCTGCCAAGGCTATTTATGATCCCGTGGTGGAGTGGTTGGAAGGTCAGCTTTCTTGTTGGAAGGGGAGGTACCTTTCCAAGGGAGGTAAGTTTACCTTGATTAAAAGTGTGCTTTCAAGTTTACCTCCCTATTACCTCTTTTTGTTTTCAGCTCCTGTCTCAGTGATAAAGAAGTAGGAAAAGCTTCGGTGTGAATATAAATGGAAAAAAAAAAAAAGAAACCTAAACCTCTATTATCGTGTTCATGCTCTGCCCTTTTCTTTGTTAGCCTCCATTATCATGGTTCATCCTCCTCCTTCCGTTGTTGTTTTGTCTGAGTTTTAATCAAATTTAGGTCCCAGTAAGTTGGAAACAAGAATCTGAGCCATATGATTTATTTCCCCAATTTATGTGTACACCCTTTGGGGAAAATGTGCTGTTGAATTCTGGAGTGGACCATCAACGGACATTCTGCACCTCTTAACAAAACTGAGGGGGCAAAATCTTTTCTACTTTAGGATTGCTTCTACGCATGCGCCTCAGCCTATAGTGATAAGTAAGTGTAATCTATTAATTATCTTCCTGATTGACTCTATGGATTGGATGAACAACAGTGGTAATCAATATACTCATATGGTGACACTATGTTTGTGGTTTTGGCTGAGTCGGAATATATATTATTTTTGCTATTGTTTTCTGCAAATGGTTCACTCACTGGTTCTCCAATTTTACTGCTACCACTGCCAATTTAATTTCTCGTATCACTGCTGTGTCATTTGCTGAATATAACACATGCAGTAATAGATCAGAACAGCAATATTTGCAGCTGCTTCTCATATATTGATATAAAGGTACTACTGTATGTTATATGTTGTGGTACTGCTACATGTTAGATGCTGTGGTACTGCTGTGTGTTATATGTAGCTAGTGACTGTTATTAGAGTTGCTGCACAATAATCTTCACTGATCTGTTCTGCCATATACAGTCCACAACATATAGTAATAGTGTTAAAAGTGGCTGCAGTTCATTATAATTGAAGAGAACAGAACCTAGAATGATCTAAACTACTTAATCAGTATGCACCATACATCAGTTCTGTTAAAGATCAATTGTATTGATGATGAACTGAATCTTGTGTTAATCGAGGCTGCAGTTATTTTGGATATTCTGTCTCATAACTGACAGCTTATAGGATTCTGTTGAAACCAATCGACTTGCCAAAGAAAGATTTTGAGTAGTCTACTTGATTGAAAATGCTTGTATCTTAAGTTATACCTTAGATGCAAACTTCAACAGAATTCTGCGATGAGTTCCTGACAAATTTGAAACTGAATTTCAAATATATCACACAGGGTTGAGTTCTGCAATAATCATATATATTGTGTGACAAAGGATTAAGCAACACTTAGCTGAGTTTACAATACTTGCTTAAGCTCCATTACTTCCTCTTCACCCTTACATAAGGCCTTCTAACATGAACCATGTGATCCCAAGCTCCTTGAGTGTGCCCTAATATGGCACTTCATTCCATATTCATGGATACTTTACATGATGTTAATGATGGTAAGTTTTGGAATGACCTCTGCAGGGAGACTTCCTCTAAGGTGGTGTTTCAATTGCTCAATTAGATTTGTGTCAACATGGATCTTTTGTTGTTAATTATTATGAGCACAAAGAGAATTCATAGTTGGTCTCCTCAATCCTTTAAAGACATCAAGGACTATGAAATATCAGAGTCGTTCAATTTCTTTTGCTAAGGTTGGGATAATACACTCAAGTACATAGCAAATTAGATGGATTTGGGAAGCAGAACCAAGATGGATGCTTCATGGTTTTCCCTTTCTATGTTCACATGATGGGGATTACATCAATGTTCCTGTTGACTAAAAAGAAATAGGAGGTAGTTATTTCATCTAAAATAGCTTTCTTCTCATAGATAGTAGAGTAGGACAAGATTTTAAATGCCCAATCATGCTACCCATAAAAAAATCTCCCTTGATATGTGCTTCAAGCACCATAAAGCAGAACTGCACGCCACTTGTTCATTCATTGGCCCTCTACATAAAAGTTTCAAAGTTGCTTTCTTAAGCCCTCTGGTCTATCTTGGCCAAAATTGTAGATAACCTAGATACTTTTCATGAGAGCCAATGAGAAAGTTGATTTTTCACTAATGAAGGGCAATAATAGGCAATGTCTGTAGCAGGGAGCCTTTACCTAATAGTTATCCTCTTTTCTTTTAGAAACAAATAAAGTAAAAAAGAAGTAAAAAAACCAAAAAAAAAAGAGCATCCTTTGAATAGTATCTTAGTGTAACCACTACAGTTAATGTCATAATATGCAAGTTTGCCATGGAAAACATTTCAAAATTTCTGAAGGTTCACCAACTTGGGCTTTTTACTCAACTCAGATAGCTCAAGAGTTGACTTAGACTCAGGAGTCACTGGAATCAACTTGGGGAGATGTTACTTTTTAATTTTATAAAATGCAACAAATATTTAAAAAATTACAGATAGTATTTTGGATCAAGTATTACCCATTATGATAAATGCATTTTGTATTATCATCACTGGAAAGTCCAAAAATAAATCATACAAACTGGTAATACCATAGCAAGTAGAACTCAACTGATAAAGCTTTATCTTAATTCCCAACCATTTGCAGTCCAAGATTGGCACATGGCTGCAGTTAGGTGCCTATCGGGCTGTACCAATCCAAGTATCATTGAGTAGAGTATTGAAATCATAAATTTCTAGTTTTAGTAGTTATTGAGCAGCTCCAATACAAAAAATAAAGGACTGCAGAACAAATTGTTAAATACTTTAAATATTGTAAATGAATCAAATCATGTCTTCTGTAAGTATACGAACTAATCTCGTTACTGAACGAGAAACAATCTAAAGAAAGGTATACAGGGTCATGCATGTCAAGGTCCCACAACAGCAGTCGTAAGACCCACTTTTACACATGCATGTGGCAAACTCCATTGTTTATGGTTTTTTACATGTGAGAGAGTTTAGACCATTGTAGCCATGGGCCAAAACAATACACAAGCATCTGGTAGGGCAAAGGATGAACAAACCTCAGAACTACTGTCAATAAAACTGAAAAAGAAAGAGAGAGAAGATTCAGGGGAAGAATGAGAAGAATACCAAGGGAAGAATGAGGAGAATCCCATTCATTGATGACAACAACAGTATTCTCACAGCAAAAAATGGAAAAAATAAAATAAAATAAAAATATGAAGAAGAAGAATAAAATCATAAATAACGTGCAGACTGCCGGAGGATGCTGAATTGAAGTACAACTAGTCCTTATTATCTACTAATTTATCCTCTATTTTATTTTTTATTTTTATTTTTTAAGTCTGAGAATGGAAATCTCCATTGGTGATTGATTAGCCAAAGAGAAGCCCTAATGTCCCAGTTAAGATTATAAGTTAATTTTGGAGATAATTAACCAGTAAGTCTAAAAAAGCATCTTCAGTCTTCACATACTATTTAAATGGTTGTGCAGCAATTAAACAAAGAAAAATCACAGCTCTTCATCATTGGACGTACAAAAGCATAAAAATAAATTTCAAAATAAGAAATCAATGCTGGGTTCTTT
>JAOXJP010000001.1:21823470-21838616 GCA_025762735.1 Platanus orientalis
TTGGGTAAGTAGTTATACAAAACTTACTCCATTTTTGTTTAATTTTAGGTTCCTAGAAGTCTTGTAATGGTAAAGTTTTGACTCTATGAATGTTTTCTCTCATGTTTGTGAACCCCTTTGTTAGGTTCCTAGAAACCCCACCTATTATAGTGATTTGTGATGAGATCTTACCATTTTATACTAGGATCTTAGAAATCCCTAATTTATACTATAAGGAAAAGTAGATTTACAAGTTATATATATATATATATATATATATGGATTATGATAATTTATGATGCCTTATTGACTTTTCATGCTAGTCCATTAATTCTTACACTTTACATGTTTGATAAAATGTCTCTTAATGTTTCTCTCACTATTTACATGTCTCTTAGATGCTTCTTATGATATTAATGAATGACTACGATTGATATTTTCTCTATTACTAAGTTGATGAATGTATCATGTGATTAATATATTTTCTTATGTCATGATTAAAGAATGTTCATATAATGTTATTAAAGTAGTTGGTTACAAACCAATGGAAAGTGAAATGGATAAAGAATCAAAGAAATAAAAAAGGAGATAAGTAAAAATGTTAAGATGTAAATGTCTCATTATTAGGAATAAGTAGAGAATAAAGTAAGAAAAATAAAACAAGTAAAGACAAGTGTCTTAATTATAATGATCATCCTATTGGAGTAAAAATGCAATGGTATGATGACCCTCCCATTGAGGTAAGAATGCAATGGTATGATGGCCCTCCCATTTGGGGTAATAATACAATAGTATGATGGCCCTTCCATTGGGGTAAGAATGCAATAGTATGATGATCCCCTCATTAGGGTAGGAATGCAATGGTATGATAACCCTCCCATTGGGATAAAAATGAAATAGTATGATGACCCTCCCATTGGGGTAAGAATGCAATGGTATAATGGCCCTCCCATTGGGGTAATAATGTAATGGTATGATAAACCTTCCCTAGAGTATAATATAATGATAACCCTTCCCTTGGTAATATATCTCAATGGTAAAGTATGATGATCCTTGCCATTGTAGAATAACACAATGTGTCAAGGTATGAAGTAATGTTAAAGGCCTCACTATTAAGAAATGAAAAATATGTAAGAAGATAAGAAAAGTTACAAGGAGAGAAACTATGTCATAAAGAAATATAAGAAATGGAAGTACAAAGACTTCAAAAGTAATGAAAGGTTCATTAACTATGTAAGAATAAAAAAAATAATGGCTCTTTCATTGGGTAAAAGCAATGGTATGATGACGTCCCTCATGATTAGGGATAATATGATATGTCAAATGTAAGTAAGTGAAAGTAAAGTGTAAAGTAAGTGAAAGAAAAGTGTAAGGTAGTAAAAAACAAGTATAAGAAAGTGATACCAAGTAAACATGAGTAAGTATAAGTGACCTTAAAGGCTCCACAGTTAAGAATGAAACTATGTTAAGAAAGAAGGAAAATGTCATAAAACACACAAAAGAAATGAGGAAACCACTATAAGATGAAGGGAAAGGTTTATAAGAAGGAAAGAATGTTAAGGATAGAAAAACATCATATAAGTTTCAAAAGCAAAGTAAAGTTGTAAGTCATGTAAAAGGAGAAAAGTATCAAGACAAAAAGATAGAAACATTTAAGTTTCATCAGAAGAAGTTCATAAGTTATGTAATAAATAAAGTTTAATAAAGGAAAAGAAAGTGCATAAGCTATTAATAAAAATACAAGTCCTTAATACGAATAAGTAAAAAAATTGTTAAGAAACAAGTGAAAACTCATAATAATTAAAAGAGTATAAGTTCCCAAATTTCGTAAGAAAAATGGAAATGTATGATGGTTCTCTCATTGGAATACAAGTCAATGCTATGAATATCAATGATAAGTATTAAATGACCAATAAAAGGTGATAAGTAAATATTATAGAAATTAATGAGTGATAAGTAAAGATATAATGAATGATAAGTAACCTATTATAAATAACAAGCAAGAAGGTGAATGATTAAGTACTAAGATAAATATGGACTTGTTGAATATAGAAGTAGAAGCCCATATGTCTTATTATGAAAATTTGTTGTTATGATTGCTAATTATCTAAGAATGATGTATGTCTAGTTTAAAGTGATATGTATATACATATTCATATTAAGGAAGTATAGTCTTTGCATGATAAATGTATAGAGGTGTTTATTGAGATGTACACTAGATATCTTTACTATGGATGGACTGTTAAATATTTACCATGTGTAGGTTAAATCATGTATATTGTTATATGTGGATATTAGAAGAATACCATGAATAAAGAGAAACATGTGAATTGAAATGCCTAGTTTCTATATGAAGAATCATGATGATGAATGTTTAGATATTGTGATGACTAGTAGATGATGTATACACTAGCACATGCCTACATGTTAGAATTGATATGTATTTTATATGAAGATATACATAGTATTTTGTATTGAAAGATTCGTGCATTGTCCGTCCAATTTCCGTAGTAGATTGTGTACTTACTTACGAGCCGTGGATCTCACTCATCCATACTATTTTTATTACAGGAGAGGTTTAGTGCAGATACACCTTTTGGAGTACCTTGAGGCCAAAGGGAGGCATGCAGCAGATGCGTCATATTTCATTAGTTTTTCCATTTACTTTAGACTTTATATTTCATATTAGACCTTGTTATGAGATGTATTATGTTGAGATTTAGACTCTAAGGTTTACAGTCTTATGTTTTATTTGAGATAATAGAAGGTTAGTTTTATAGATTGTACAAGTTTATGATATTACTTCCGCTGCATCTTTAAGATTATGGTTAGATGTTATAGTTTATAATTCTGCTGCTTATGTTATTTTAAGGTTAAGGTTAAGTATTCCATGAAGATCAATGGTATAAATAAAAGACTTAAATTTATGACAAATTTCATATGGATCCAGTTTAGTAGCGACCTGGTTTCACACCTAAATAAGGTAGCGAATTTCGGGGTCGTTACATAACTTCTTTAGTTCTTCACTTGAGACTCATGCATCTTCGAAATTGGATTTTCCTTGCCAGTGCACCAACTATTGGGTATATGTTCCATGATGAATAGTTATAGTTCAGACATCCAACACAATCAATTCCCATCGAGAACTAGGAAGATCATAATGGATATCTGTTGGCTACAATGCAACTTTCTCTTCATTTCCATGATAAGGATAGAGATCACTCATAGTAAAGGTTGGACTAATTGAGAATCCATCTGGCAGCTTTATGTAATATGAATTTGTTCCCAACTTCTTTAATACTTAGTATGGACCAAACTTCCTTTGTTTGATTTTGTTATAAGTACCAGCAAGAAATCTTTCTTTGCTTAACTAAACTATAACCAAATCACTCTTTTTAAATTCCAAGCTTCCTTTATGAGTATCAGCATTAGACTTGTAAATTTGAGAAGATTAATTGGTTCAAGTATTCATGAACCTGTCCATGAAATGCCTTTATATCTGTCATAAGAACTTTTGCTTCCATACTTACTTTTTCTTAATTAGGCGAAGGCAAGAGATCTAACACATGATGTGGATTTTGCTATAGACAACTCAAATAGAGGCATCTTTCTTGTTCGATTGAGTGAACTGTTTTAAGCACTTGAGGTATGACAAACTCCCATTTCTTTGTAGGCTCTCTTACTAAACTTCTAAATAAGTTCTCAAGATATCTGTTCACAATCTGTTTTACAATCATTTAAGTGGATTTAGATCCCCAAGGAGAATGTGATGTTAGAAAAGAAACATCTCCGATTTACCAAAAAAGAGAATAAAAAAAAGAAAAGGGTGGGGGGGGGGGGGTCCTAATAGCAAAACAAACTACAAATTTGTTATAGAATTCAATGTTCTACTTAATTGCATGATTATATAAAACCGATTTTTTCTTGGGTAAAGACTACTTAAACCGATTGGTCTGGTAAATTTGAGCAATTGTCAATGCAAGAGGTGCGCCTCCAACTGATGAGCAGATAGATAGCTCACATATGGAATCTGTAGAACCACTCACACATCCATCTCCTCCTAAAGGCTAGGCTAGTTCTCCGAAGAATAGCCAATGGGTTGTTCCGCACTAGCCATTATCAGTAGCTGCCCTTTCCCTCCAAATTTAAACCAAAAGTCAAAAAATAGCAGTTCCTGCGATCGTCACCAACTCATCTCTCTGTTGCGCAAATGCAAAAACATCAACCAATTGTCACAGCTACACGCTAAAGTAATCAGAAATGGCCATGAACAAGACCCTTTTCTGCTCTTCGAGGTTCTTCGTCTTTGCTCTAATTACAAGTCCATGGACTATGCCTCCAAAATTTTTAAAAATATCGAGAATCCTAACGTCTATCTCTACACTGCTTTCATCGATGGTCATATTTCTTCAGGTTCTTACCTTGAAGCGATTCGGGTTTACTGCAGAATGGTGGATAAGTCTATCAAACCTGATCCTTATGCGATCACTTCCGTTCTGAAGGCGTGTGGGTTTCAATTGGCTTTAAAAGAGGGCCGAGAAATCCATGGTCGAGCCTTAAAGCTCCAGCTTCACCTCAACAGATCCGTAGGGATGAAATTAATGGAATTTTATGGTAAATGTGGGGAATTTGAAGATGCACGATGCATTTTCGATGATATGCCCGAAGGAGATGTGGTCAGTTCAACGGTTATGATATCATGTTATGTTAATCACGGGTTGATTGAAGATGCATACGCAATTTTTTATCGTATCCCAGAAAAAGACACAGTTTGTTGGACAGCAATGATCGATGGGTTCGTTAGAAATGGAGAGATGAACAGGGCCTTGGAGCTTTTTAGGAATATGCAGAGGGAGGATGTGAGACCCAATGAAGTAACCATAGTGTGTGTTCTATCTGCGTGTTCTCAATTAGGAGCATTGGAGCTTGGAAGATGGGTTCATTCTTATGTGGATAAGTATAAGATCAAGCTGAATCATTTCGTTGGTTCTTCCCTGATAAACATGTACTCAAGATGTGGTAGTTTGGACGAGTCGCAACGAGTGTTTACTGAAATTACTGAGAGAGACGTGGTCACATACAATTCGATGATTGTGGGACTTGCCTTGCATGGGAAGAGTGCTGAAGCTATTGAGATATTTCAGGAGATGATGAAGCAAGGATTGAGGCCCAACGACATTACTTTTGTTGGTGTTCTGAATGCGTGTAGTCACGGAGGTCTGGTCAATTTAGGATTCAAGATCTTCCACTCCATGACCAAGGAATATGGGATTGAGCCCCGAATTGAGCATTATGGATGTATGGTGGATCTTCTAGGCCGTGTGGGTTGTATTGAGGAGGCTTATAACTTCATTGGAAGAATGAGAGTGACCCCAGATCATATTATATGGGGGTCTTTGCTTAGTGCCTGCAAAATCCATGGTAACCTCAAATTGGGAGAACAAATTGGAAAACTTTTAGTTGATGCTGGGGCTGCTGATTCAGGAGCTTACATTCTTTTATCGAATGCTTATGCTTCATCAGGGAAATGGGAGGAAGCAGCAAGGATGAGGGCAAAGATGAAGGAGAGTGGAATTCAAAAGGAACCAGGTTGTAGTTCAATAGAGGTTGAGAATGAGATTCATGAGTTCCTTCTTGGGGATCTTAGACACCCCCAAAGGGAGGATATCTATAGAAAGTTGGAGGATTTGAATAAGATTTTGAGGTTGGAAGGTTATTCTCCAGCGACCAAGGAGGTTTTACAGGACATAGAAGATGGGGAGAAGGAATGGGCTTTGGCAATCCATAGTGAAAGACTTGCTATATGCTACGGGCTAATCACAACTGAACCGGGCACCACAATAAGAGTTGTGAAAAACTTGAGGGTATGCAATGATTGTCACTCAATGATCAAGCTCATTGCAAAGATCACCAAGAGAAAAATAGTGGTGAGGGATCGAAACCGATTCCACCATTTTGAAGATGGATCCTGTTCGTGCGGAGATTATTGGTGATATAAAAAAAACCCACAATGGTTCACTAACCCAGAATCACGCACCTAAACAACCCCCTCCCCCCCTTCACTTTTCACCATGGTGGGTTTTTCTTTTACTTCCAACCATCTGTTCTAAGAGTAGAATGTCAGTTTGAAATATAATTACATACAAATTACATTTTTTTCTATTTTGGTGCTTATTAGAAGATGGTAAAAATAATCAGATCACATTGTCGTCCTCATGGGTACCTTATGTCCAACCATTCATGAATAACAGTCTAAGCTTTCTTGTTGTCAGATGAAGCTTTCTTCATTGTTGAAATTTTTAATACCTAAATAAGTCTTCTTCCTCAAAATCAGCTTCACATCCCAACAAGTCTTCTTCAGAATCAACATCAGTTTCGGTTAATTCTCGAGCTTTGAAAGTGTCTTCTATTTCCAAAAGATATGTTGATCAGGCATCACAGATGAATCCAGGGTTTCCGCCTCAGTTTTGTTTTTGGGTGTTCCAGGTTCACCAGAGCCTTTTCTTGGAGAGGAAAGAATCAAAAGATCAAACTAGAATTTTGACTATTTGGGTCACTGTAGAGTACAACGTGCCTATAATAAAGTTAAGAATTCATATTCCTTCTCATCCATAGCAACGAATTGCCTCAAGGACTTGAGTGACTGCTCATTTTTTGACTTTTTCCAGTGCTTATAAAGAACAGAAAAATAAAATTTAGTTGTCTAATGCTGAGTTGAAGATTCGTAGCTAGTGCTACAAGATGCTCGTATTTTAACTTTTTATCTCCAATATTCTCTTTGTGCAGTTTCTAACTCTTTGGATATTAGATCTGGGAAGTACTATCTCGCATACTTTCAACGCTTGGTACCTCAACTCATGGTTGAACTTTGTTTTTTTAAATTGGTAAAGGCTTAAACTTAATGTTGGTGCAGTGGAAACAGCACTGTCAAGGGATATGGGCCCACACCACTTGCGATCAATTCAATATAGAATACATGCAGGATGAGGATTTTATGTGCTTCGGCTGTTTGGCCTACGTCCATGGGTGTTATATGTTCTTCATTATGAACCAGAAAATTACATGTTACATTAGAAAGATTCCATTTTCTCGGCTCATTCCAAGCGTGAAGAAAACCTAAGAATCCGTTACACCTGTAAGTGTCACTCTAACAATGAAGAACAACCCTTCTCACCTTCTCTCACAATCCAAAAAAGATCTTGTTTTCTCACAATAAAAAAAACCCTAGTTTCATTGTTTCATTCAAGGAGAAAACTGTTCGGTTTTTGGCAAAATTCCAGCCTAAAGGAAACTTCCCACATAAGTTTGTTTCTTTTTCCAATTAGGAGAAGTGGAAATGTGTGGGTACTATTTTCATGGGCCCCAAAAAACTAAAATTCTATATAATATAAGATTGGTTTTAGAGGAACATGAGTTTTTCTTTCTTGTAGGTTTTTTCCTTGAAGGGGTTTCTTCAATGTGAGAAAATAGGGTCTTCTTCAGATTGTAAGAGAATGTAAGAAGAGGAATTTTTCATAAGGTTGAGAGAAACGAGGGAAAGGGATGTAATAGGATTAAGGGTTTGGGTTCTAAGGCGAGAGTTTTAGTAAGAAAGCTTTGTACATCTTTTACTTTTCTCATATAGTGAAAAATGGATTTCCCGTAGATGTAGGCATCTTGGCCGAACCACGTAAAAATCATCATCTTGTATAGTTGTTGATTTCTTTGTTGTTGTCTTATCCTTTATGGCATAGACTATGCATGGTATATGCCCATATCCCATCACATTGAATATCAGGATTGTTTCCGCTACACCAACAAAAATCATAGGAAAGAAAACCATCATACCATCTCTCTTATCTCATCTACCTCCTTAAAATCCCGTCAATGATCTTACTTAATTTTCCCATATGACTATATCCCATTGTATTCCTCCACAGCAGTAATCATATCATTGTGTTCAGGGGAACAAAACTTTTATGAACAATGTGTGACACGACCACAGCCTAACCAACTTGAATTTTATATGCCGACCCCTAACCTCCACCAAGGGTCAAACGGGTGGAAACATCAGCACCGAAAGTGATTTTCACTTTTTGGGAATGAGTGTAAATCACTTCTGACACTGATGTGGCCACCCCTTGACCTAGGCATTTTCTACACCCAATGTAGAAAAGCCTCGCTGCAGCCTAACATGTGGTGTGCATAGGATTTGAAGTGTTAAAAAAATGCTCAAATAAAAAAGTAGGTGCCTAAAAAGGGGCACCAAGTTTAAAAACATGGCACATGACAGTCTATGATACACAAAACACATTGGTCACACCAATTTTGGTCACCAACAGTCACAATGGGCACACACAACCATAACAACAGGATGATGGGTATCTTGCAGCACTGCAAGAGCCATTGGTGAGACACTGGTCCATTGTTGGTTCTTCTGGATTTATGGAGTATCCAAAAAGAATTTGGAGAAATGGTGGATAGCCCAGAAAGTCTTGAACCACGTGATGATGATAGTCATCCCAGTGTTGTATCCGTTGGATTAGGAAATGGAGATTCAAAATATTGAATCTCATTACATTAGCCCTTTGGCTTTGAATATTGACAAGTTTGATATTTTACTTTGGCTATAAAGTTACTAGTATTTATTGTGAATATTTGGAATGGAATTGCAAATTTTACTTTAATTTAAACAAAACCAACCAACCCACTTTCTTTCTTTTTTTTTTTGTTGATAAGAAGGCATATATATAATAATATTAGAAAAGAGGAGGCTACTCAAGGGCAGCAACAACTAAATACAGATCATTCTCCAACCAATGGGGGGAGAAGAAGACCAAGTCTCAAGAGAAGATGCTTAGCCAAGTGATCGGCCACTCAGTTAGCACAACGCTTAACATTCATACAACAAAAGTCAGAAAAAGAGTGAATAAAGTAAAGACAATCATGGATGAGACCACTAATAGTCCAAGGGATCTCTCCATGAGGATCCGATCAGAGGGAAATGACTTCAAGAGAGTCACCCTCCAGCATCAAACAAGTAAGCCCCATATCATGGGCTGTAGACAAAGCCAAGCGAGCAACCCAACACTCCGCAATCAAAACCGAGTCGGCCAAACAACGGTTTGCTTTAGCACAAACAAAATCTCCCCTCCAATCTCTGATCACGACCACAACACCATCAAAAAGCGAGGTCAAACAAAAGGAACCATCAAAGTTAATTTTCACGTAATCCCTCACTGGAGGCACCCAAGTAAGTCTAGCATTCCGAGCATCCAAAATAATAAAGGAATCTGATCTAGCATAAGATTCATGAAGCATCTTGAAAGCAACAGAAGAGGAGTTAAGCATATATTAAATTCTAACTTATCAAACACAACTTTATTTTGGGCTTTCTAAACATTCCATGCAAAGATAACAATAATGCTCAGAGTATTGACACAATCAAACTTTGAGAGGCAGGCCAAATCTACCCAAGATTTGATCCAATCAACTAGACGTGTTTTCAAAGGAAGTTCTCAAACTGAGATGAGAAGCAAACCAGACTAGGACTACACATTTACACTTAACCAGACAACACATGGTGGACTCCTTTTCCTCTTTACACAAATGGCAGAAATCCAAAACAGAGATCTTCTTATTCATTAAATTTACTTTAACAGGAAGAGCTTCTTTACATGCATGTTAGAGGAAATGCTTAACTTTAGGCGGAACATTTAAAGACCAAATGGAATTCCAGGGGAATGTAAAAGAAATATCATGAGTGGAATATGAAGAAGGAGAAGCCTAAGAATCAGGAGTGGCAGAGAGGAAGTAGGCTGATTTGATAGAGAATACCCCCTTTTTATCCGGAATCCAAACCATTTTGTCATTGAAATCAAAGGGGGAGAAGGGGATTCTACAGATATTGTTCGCTACATCCGAAGGGATCAAATGATTTATACTACTTAAGTTTCATTCTCTAATCTCTGGATCAATGAGTTGAGATACTTTATGCACTTAGGGAGGCTCTTGAGAGGTAGGACTAAGCTTAAAACTCATAACATTAGGGACCCATGGGTCCTTCCAGATATCAATCGCCTTACCATTACCAACTCTCAAGCAAAGGCCTTTAGACAAAAGATCCCCTCCTTTGATAATGTTCTTTTAAGCCCATGAACAATTATTCTTACATTTAATGTTTAGGAAGGAGCCCCTAAGGAAGTAAAGGGAATTGAGAAGTTCTACCCAAAGGCTATTCAGATTTTGGAGAATTCTCCATGCTTGTTTAGCAACTAGAGAAAGATTGAAATGGTAAAGATCCCGAAAGCCCATGCCCCAATCTCTTTTATTTTTTTGAATTTTGTAGACAACCAAATTGATTTTTTTGTCATTTTCCCCACTACCCCACCAAAATTTACGTTGGCCAGATTTAATGGCATTACATATGGCTTTCAGTATAAGGAAACATGACATGGTGAAAGAGGGAATGGCAGCCACTATAGATTTAAGGAGAATTTCCTTACCTGGTTGGGATAAAAGCTTACCTTTCCAACCTTGAATTCTACCCCTGGCTCTTTCTTTAATATAGGAAAATAGAGAGATCTTATCTCTCCCAATGGAAGAGGGCAAACCCAAATAAGAGCTAAGGGAGGAGGCATGCTTAATCTTCATAATGTCTAAAACCAATCTTTTAAATTACTTGGGGGTATTTTGACTAAAAATGACCTTAGATTTCTCATGATTGATAGTTTGGCCCGAAGCCTCATTGAATTTTCTCCTCCACCTCCTTTGGTTTGACTTTAGAGAAGATGTAGCAATCGTCAGCAAACAAGAGATGGGAGATAAAAGGGCTAGCATGCTTGATTCTAATTCCAGAAATTTTGTGAGAGTTCTCGAGATCAATAAGAGCAGAAGAAAGGCCTTCAGCACAAAGAAGAAAGAGGAAGGAGGACAGGGGATCGCCTTGTCTAAACCCTCTAGAAGGAAGAAACTCATGCCCAAGGGAACCATTGATGAGAACTTTGTACGAAACCGATGAAATGCATTCTTTGATCCAGACTCTCCATTTACGATTAAAACCAACTCACTCCATCATGAAAATGATCATATCCTATTCAACCCTATCATAAGCCTTGCTCATATCAATCTTGATAGTTATATGGTGATTACTAAACTTGTCTCTTTCAAAAATCGAAGCATTTCGTGGGCAATAATGATGTTATCCGTAATCTGGCGACCCTTGACAAAAGCGCTTTGGTGGGGAGAGATTATTTTAGGGAACACTTTCTACATCCTTTTAGCCATAGATTTAACTATAATTTTGTAGAAAGCATTGTAAAGGCTAATGAGCCTAAAGTCAGGCATGGATTCCAGGCACTTAATTTTGGGAATGGATGCTATAAAGGTATGATTAATAGAAGCAATTGAAGAGTTTTGAGAGAAGAATTCTTTAACAGCCCCAATGACCCACAATATCCCAATACCCTTAAAAGAACCCAACCTAGAAACCATCCGAGCCAATTAAGCTTTCCCATCTGGAAAACCACTTTTTGATCTCCTCATCACTAAACTCTTTATCCAACAAAGATTTGGACTATTCCAAAAGAGAGATATGATTTATTAGTAATCTCCTGAATAGCCGAACAAGGGGGATCAATAGAGTTAAAGGGAGAGGAAATGTAACGATCCCGAAACTCACTACCTTATTTAGGTGTGAAACCAAGTTGCTACTAAACCGAATCTATACAAAATTAGCTATATTACTTGAACCTGTGATCTTTATGGAATACTTAACCTTAACCTTAAGACAACATAAGCAGTGGAATCATAAACTATAACATCGAACTATAATCTTAAAGATGCAGCGGAAGTAATATCATAAACTTGTACAATCTATAAAACTAGTGTTCCATCATCTCAAATAAAACATAAGACCGTAAACCTTAAAATCTAAATCTCAACATAATGCATCCCATAACAAGGTCTAATATGAAATATAAAGTCTAAATTAAATAGAAAAACTTATGAAATATGACGCATCTGGTGCATGCCTCCCTTCGGCTTCAAGGTACTCCAAAGGGCGCTCTTGCACTAAACCTCTCATGTAATAAAAATGGTATTGATAGGTGAGATCCACGACTCGTAAGTAGGTATACAAAACCTACTATGAAAACCGGACAAACAAGGCACGAATCTTTCAATACAAAATACTAAGTACATCTTCATATAGAATACATATCAATTCTAACATGTAGACATGTGCTAGTATACATACATCATCTACTAGTCATCACAAGATCTAAACATTCAACATCATGATTCTTTATGTATGATCTAGGCATTTCAATTCACATGCTTCTCTTTATTCATGATATTCTTCTAACATTCACGTATGGAAATATACATGACCTTACCTACACATGATAAATATTTTACAGTCTATTCATAGTAAATATATCTAATGTACATCTCAATAAACATTTCTATACATTTATCATGCATAGACTATACTTCCCTAATATGAATATGCATATACAATTTACTTTAAACTAAGCATAAATCATTCTTAAGTAATTAACAATTATAATAACACATTTGCATAATAAGACATATGAAATTTCTACTTCTATATTCAGTGAATCCATTTTTATCTTAGTACTTAATCATTCACTTTCTTACTTATTATTTATAATAGGTTACTTATCATTCATCATGTCTTTACTTAATACTCATTAATTTCTATTGTCCTTGTCTCAGTATTTACTTATCACTTTTCATTAGTCATTTAATACTTATCATTGATCTTCATAGCATTGATTTGTATCCTAATGGAAGAACTATCATACATCTTCAGTTTTCTTACATAGTTTAGGAACTTATGTCACATGTCAAGTGTTTCACAATAGTGTCTAATCACATAACATATCTAAGTGTAAATAAATCATAAAAGGTTTCTTACACATCATATCACATAACCCATGTAAAGGTTTCCAACATAACATATTATATATGTAATATAAAGTCTCTGACAGAACAAAACACATAACCCGCATAAGGGTCTCCAACATAGTATATCATAGTTTCATTCTTTCTCCCCAATGGTGGGGCCTTTTAATTCACTTATACTTTGGCATATTGCATTATTCCCCAATGGCAAGGGCCTTTTGGCATATTGAATTATAACCGTAATAGCAAGGGTCATCACTTATACTTACTTACACTTTTGTTTCACTTGCTCATATTTTCTTTCTCTTACTTATAATTTAGTTCATTTGCTTACACTTTGACACATTGTATTATTTCTCAATGCCAAGAGCCATCACCTTACTTATTCTTACTTATCTTATGAATTTATCATTATTTTTAAAGCTTATATGTTTTCATTTCTTATCTTGACATTTCATTCTCTTATATAGTTTGTGAATTTTCCATTTCTTCTTAATATAACTTATTTTCTTAACATCTTCTTTACTTATATTAAGGACTTGTATTGTCATTAATAACTTATATAATTTCTTTTCCTTTCATTAAACTTTATTTCTTACATAACTTATGAATTTTTCTTTATTGTGAAACTTAGATGTTTTCATATTTCTTGTCTTTATACTTTTCTCTTTTTTCATGACTTATGACTTTACTTTATTTTTGAAACTTATATAATATTCTTCTATCCTTAACATTCTCTATTTCTTATAAACCTTTATATTCTTCTTATAATAGTTTCACTCATCTTTATGTATCTTATGAAGTCTTTCATTATTTTTTAACATAATTTTGTTCTATAGTGGGACCTTTAAGGTCACTTACACTTACTCATGGTTACTTGATATCACTTTCCTATACTTTTTTTGCATTATCATACGCTTTTCCTTCACTTACTTTACACTTTACTTTCACTTACTTACATTTGATATATCATATCATCCCTAATCATGAGGGACATCATCATACCATTGCTTATACCTCAATGGGAGGGTCATCATTCAATTGCATTATTACCCTAATGGAATGACCATTATACCATTGTATTATTACCCCAAATGGGAGGGTCATCATACTATTGTATTCTTTCCCTAATTGGAGGGTCATCATACCATTGCATTCTTACCCCAATGAGAGAGCCGTCATACCATTGTATTATTACCCCAAATGGGAGGGTCATCATACCATTGCCTTTTTACTCTAATGAGAGGATCATCATCATTAAGACACTAGTTTTTACTTTTCTTACTTTTCTTACTTTATTTTTTACTTATTTCCAATAATGGGGCATTTACATCTTAACATTCTTATTTATCTCTTTTTATGTTTTCTTGATTCTTTATCCATTTCACTTTTCGTTGGTTTGTGACCAACTTACTTTAATATCATCATATGAGTATTCTTTAATCACAACATAAGAAAATATACTATTCACATGATACATTCATTAACTTAGTAATAGAGAGAAAATCTATCATCATAGCCATTCATTAATTATCATAAGAAACATGTAATTAGTGAGGGAAGCACTAAGAGGAATTTTATCAAACATATAGAGTGCAAGAATCAAAGCAACTCATAGAAAGTTAAAGAGAGAAACCCAATCTTCACCACCTCAAGGCATATCATACTTAAATCATTTTATAGAGTTTTCCAAGCAATTTATACATAACAACATATTAATATCATGATATGATAATCAATATGCTTCATGTTTAACCAACATATTTAAGAGATGCTCTTCATCAACTCAAATAATCATATCAGTCATAGAAATCAAGCAAATCATCTATCAATATAATTTATGAAAGCTATAGAGTTATAGAATCCTAGATTACAAGTATTCATAATACATGAAAATCATCCTTTAAGAGAAATACATATATATAGCTCGTAAATTTTCTTTTCCTCATAATATAAATTAGGGATTTCTAAGATCTTACAATGAAATAACAAGTTATCATCACAAATCACCATAATAAGTGGGGTTTCTAAGATCCTACCAAAAGGGTTCACAAACATAAGAGAAAATAATCATAGAGTCAAAACCATACCATTACAAGACTTTTAGGAACCTAAAAACAACAAAAATAGAGTAAGTTTTGTATAACTACTTATCCAAGCTTCTTTTCCTATTTTTTAAAAAAGATTTTAGAGAAGAACCTCCTTGCCCTTTCTTCTATTTTCTATAAAATGGAGTAGAACTAGTGTAAATTATATTAAAT
>JAOXJP010000001.1:21859480-21879709 GCA_025762735.1 Platanus orientalis
GAGTGTCCCATCAGGGGGTGTGGCGCATACGATTTCATCCCAGTCAGGTTCATGTCTTGTCAAGGTAGGGTAGAAGACATTTTGGCTCAACCCTAACCCAACCGGCCTCATATCCTCTGCGCCGCCCACGTGTAGTTTTCTTTGGGAAAGTGTAATTTCACTGCACCTCCTCGCACTTTGGAAAATGAAGATATAGATCAAATTTTCTATTGCTAAATCTTTTTTTATCGTTGACTGCATCCCACCGATTTGATTCTCTCTCTCCCTTTCTTTCTTTCTTTTTTTTTTTTCTGTCATTAATTATGGGAGTTTCTTGTGAAACAACGGGTGATTTGGAAAACTCGGAGCGTTTGTTCTCAGGTATCGGGTATTGTTTTTTCCATCCTTTTTTTTTTTTTCCCAATATTTTGATTCTGCAATTTTGCATGTTCTCTTTAGTATGAATCATCAACTTCTTTTCTAGCTTAATTTTTCAATGGCAATTGTGAATTCATTGCTTCCATGTTCCATGGAAAAACTTTTACATTTCAGCGTGATTTATTGTGAAGTATTCGATTCATTTCTGGTAAAAGTTCATGATATCCAAAATTTTACCTCGTTTGATATGAAATTTATGCGAGTGGATTCTCATCTAGTTTTTTTTTTCTTCTACTTTTTTCGTTTTTTTTTAATTTAAAAGTTTAGTCTGGCTACGGTTTTCTCTTTCAAATGTTGTTGATTATCTTTTGTGCATGAATCAATGCATTTTCTGATATCTAAAAAAATTAAAATCTAATCCCTTATCTATTAGAAACTGCTGGTCGAAAAATAGTTTACCAGTGCCACGTGGCCACAAAATTCAGTCTTTCCTATGACCCTTGGCTCTGGAGCAGACAGCAGACTGAAAAGAGTTTTTCAGGCATCTTACCAGTCACCGAACCTGAATTACTCAGGCGATTTGTGAAGGGAAGTGATGGTGATGGTTGCACGGTTGGCTCTGGTCTTTGACGAAGTGAACCTGCACATGCCGAGAGAGAGAGTGTTAAGAAGCTAGGCACAGGCAGGGGCCCGGCCTCAAGCTTTCCGATGGTCAAGTCAGATGATGGGGGATGTAGGAGAGAAACTTTGTTAAATTAGGGTTTTTGTTTTTCATACCTAGTGAGTAAGCTGTTTCCCATTTTTATAGGCTTAAGTAGTGGCGTATCAAATGAGATCTCGCCTATCGCTTTTCTCACGTTCTTTGTCGCGTCTCTCTTTTCTCTTTCTGTCA
Organism: Platanus orientalis; assembly: GCA_025762735.1. Taxonomy (NCBI): domain Eukaryota; kingdom Viridiplantae; phylum Streptophyta; class Magnoliopsida; order Proteales; family Platanaceae; genus Platanus; species Platanus orientalis. The sequence goes on from JAOXJP010000001.1 coordinate 21,860,730, forward strand.
TTTTCTCAGTATGTCAAATCAGGTGTAGAGAATATTCTCTCCTGATAACGGTTTTCAGGTTGTACTTATCTTTAAACAAGAAAGACGGGTCTTTATATTTTTTATTTGTCGGAGATTTTCGGATATAGGGTGCCTCGAGGTTATGACTAGTCATTTGGTGTTGAATGATCCAGGCAACATCCCAGTAATATTTTCGGATTACTCGAGGTGTCTGGTACCGAAGGGTAGAGTAAGTCAAGTGTCTCTCTGATGGCTTCAATATTTTTTGGGTCGGGGATCTCCGAAGGTTCACTAGGTTGGTCTCTCTGAGAATTCTTTGGGTTAATTCCTTTAGAGTTAGGATTCGGCTAGCTTATCGGGGTCGGTTTATAGGGGCCTCGGTATATTTCCCCATCAGGGAGGATACTTTCTTCCAAATGGATTCTTTTTGCCTTACGAAAACAATGACTTTACCACATTTTACCACTGTAGCAATCAAAGAAACAATAAGATTAAACTTTAAAATAGAATACAATTCATTAACAAGAAAAACTTATAGATTCCATCTTCCACTGGACAATACATCTTTCTCAGATCAAACAACTAAGAAAATGCAAATTGGAACCGAAAATTAATACTGGAAACTAGAAGTACAGACTTTCGAAATTGTAATGGGACAACTTTTTGCACCTAAACAGCTAGATACAAGCGATTGGGTGTGAATTCTACTTAATGTTTTGATAAGGATGATCATAAACAAGCTAACGAACTAAAAGCTAAGAATAATGATGTTTGTGTTGAATTGATGATGGAGTGATTTCTTTTCTTCACTGAAGCCGGTATTTATAAAGCTTTGTTGTTCTGATCATGGCCACCTTTTCCTTTTTCGCAGGTTTTAGGCTGGTCGTGGGTGATCATGGCTTTTTTGTAGCCATTTTTTACCAGTTATGGTCAATCACGGCCCATCCCACTCTTCATCTTCCCCTGTTTCGCAGAGAGCAAATCCTCCCCTTCCATGATTCTGAAATCATCTTTTATGGTGAGCCATTTTGTTTCTTGGTTTTTCTCAACCGTTAGCCTTCAGCCCATATGCATAGGATTAACGGTTTTGTCCAATCAACCTATTCTAACTTCCTTTGAATTTCAACTACTGAGTCAGCAATGCCAGCTTAGTTTAATTTTTTTCTGGTGCAAACAATGCCCCCCCCTTTAATTGAATTTTAAAATTCAAATAAAGGTGATTATGACTGATGGGACTCTCCATGCCGAAAGCTCCTCATTCCCAATGTTAATCCCTTTGGTTTCCTACTTTTGGGGTTTTATCTTCTCTATTTAAACCCTATTTTGGCTTCTTTTCCTTCATTAGACCTATCGTTTTCTCCTTTTCTCCCCAACATTTTCTTTATTTCTTCCTCAGTCGGGTCCACTCTTTATGGCCTCTTATTAAGCTTTTAACCCTCTCTTCACCAAAACTTCATCTCTTCCAGAAGTGGTGGGTCTTGACCTTTGTGAGGATGGAGTCTCTATTTTGGAACAGGCAAGGGAAATCATTATCAGTCCTTCTTTTATTTCCCCTGTCCCTTCTCCTGTCGCAGCTATCTATCCCCTTTTCCCAGCAGAAAAATTGCTTTTTCAACAAGGGTTCCTTGATTAGGAAAAGCAGCTGGCTGGTAAATCTCAAAAAACATGGCTAAAACCTAATAGCCTATGGATTTCTTGGCTTGACCGTGTGCAAGGAGCTTTTGGTCACCTCTGGCGAGATCTAGACATTTTCAAAGCTATTCAACTCTCATGGTATTACTTCCACATAGACTGAATGTTGCTCACTGCTGCAACTTGTTACTAGAGTCATGTGTCCAATGCCTTCTTATTCGATTGTGTCCCAATCTGCATTGCCATTACGGCTGTCAATTGGGCCGGGTTGGCCCGAAGCCTGACATGTCCAATCTAAAAATAATCGGGTTGGACTAACCTAATTTCGGGCTAGGTTGAGTTTGAACCCAACTTTTAAGCCTGAAGTTTTATTTAGGCCGAGTTTGGGAGGCTCAAGTTCAGCCCAAGGCCTAGCTCGGCCCGGTCCGAACTAGTTAACAAACAATAATTTTATTTATATGGTGATATTAGGTCTATATTTATTTTTTTATTCTTTTCGGATTCATATATTTTTGACAAATTTACTATCATCAAATAGTTCAAGTGTCAACTGTTAAAAAAACTCCATATAACATGTATTTAGGGCAATTATGGGTTTGAAATCAGCCCAAATATTAAGAAAGTAGTTTTAATTCAGGCACCTTGAACTTGGCCCGAAGCCCATTTTTTAAAAATGGTTGAGTTTGGGCCCAATTTTTAGGCCCAAAGTTTTATTCGGGCTGAGTTTGGCTGGGGTAAAACATTTTAGGTTGAGTTTGGGCATACCTTGGCCCGGCTCAGCTTGGCCCGATTGACAACCTTAATTGCTATGATGGATGGGTGTGCCTTAACCTCTCTTCTAGTTGATGGTGACGAAATTAATGCCTTGATCAACTAAGAGCTAACATTTGATGTCTCCAATGCCTTTGTCTCCTATAGGTCTTTCATTTCGGCCGAGGTTGGTTTTGAAGGTAGTGAAGTCAATCACCAAGAACATTGTTCTTTTCCGCTCTATTGGATATATGCCACTTCCTAGTTTGTGCTTAGTCTGGGCAAATGACGAAGGAGTTTGGTCGTATTGCTAGTGCACTAGCAGCAGGCCGGAGACTTGTGTTGGCTCCATTTGTTCTATCCTACACATATTGCGGCTTATGGGAAATCTTCAGTCACAAGTTGAACTCCTTTAGAGGTTCGTATTGGCTGATTCAACTTTGACTTTACGAATACTTCTCGGATTTAGAAAGCTGCTCTCTGGTCACTATCGAATTCCGACAATCCTTTGGTCATCGGTGGATGACAACTTCTCAAAATCGGTATGAATTCGATCATTTTTTCAGTTTGTTCCGTAATTTATAAGTTAAATGGCCTGATATTTTATTGTGCCCCTTTGGTAAACATCTTTACGATCCCATCTGGTTTATTTGTCTCGAGTCGGTGGCCAATGCTAGTCTTTCAGAAAGACAAAAGCTTATATGGGCAAGCTTCCTTTTGTCAAGGGACCTCCACTTCGGTGGTCAATTTGCTAAGAACCCCAGAGTTGGGTTTGAAATCTATGCCTCTCAGCAATTTAACTGTGAGTTCGGCTTTCCCCAAAGCATTCCTGCCCCTCTAGCCTGTTACACCTTAACCTCCGTCCTTCCACCGAATTATTCTTGAAGGGGAGAATGGAGAAAAAATTGTCCAATTTGTGATCGAAAAATACCTGGTGGCCTAGTCCTAGTTTGTATCTTATCATATGCACCATAATCCTTCTTCTTCAGTCACCTTTTAATCATGGTGAGTTTATTTTTCAATAAAATCCTTATGCTTTCGGATTTCGATAATCTCCTTTTTGGGCTTCTCCTGGATGACTCTAAGAATGGTCCTTATCGGGTCACTGGTAAGTTAGTTGAGCTAGTTGAAAGTTATCCCTTGCCAAAGAAAGGTCAGTCTTCTCCTCCTATTGTTGACATCGGTCGGACTCGTGCTTGAGCTCATGGGAAGTCTATACCCCACAAAACAGCAAAGCTTGCCCAAGATTCGGCCAAGAAAATCAAAGAAGCCCACCAGCTAAAAATGTATTCCTTTGTACATTTCTTTTATACTTTATTTGGCCTGACTTCTTTTTTGACTTTTGTTTCTTTCCTTCTTTTTCTTCTGTTTTCAGAACCTCCCTCCATTATCAAACAGGTTGTTCTAAAAAGAAGTCTTATCTTCCTCCTTCCAAAACCATAGAGGTGGTTTATGAGTCTGAAAGGAAACCTAAAAAGTTGGCTTTTAGAACACCTATAGTTTTAGTGGATTCAGAGGAAGAAGAAAAAGAACTAGATGAAGATGTGGAAATGAAGCCCGATAGCCCACAAGAAGTTTCTCCCTTAAGAGCAGAAATAGGAGAAGTTGTTGAAGAATATGTTGGAGAGATAAAAGGTCAAGAAGAAGAAATGGAAGCAGAGTTACACCCTAAAGGTGTTGTTCTGTTGCTGGGTCATGGGGATTGGATTGAACTTACCCATGGATCTCCTAAAAGGACCACATGCATTCCAGACAACTATGAAGATGAAAATCTTCAGAAGGCAAAAGAAGAGAATGTTGAAGAGAAGGAAAACACACCGGAAGAAGGAAATAATGATGACTGGTCTTCTTCCCTTCTCCCCATGAAGAGAAAAAGGTAGGCCGATGACCCTATCACTCCTCCATTTAGTCCTTCAAATGTTTGTCCCCATAAACCTTTGACCCTTTCGGAAGAGAAAAAGTCTTTGCCCATCATGATCGCGGAGAAGAGTTAGGCCCTTTTTGAGTTCGTCGGTCAGGATTCCCATTTAGAAATTGTCATATTGGATAAGACTGGTGATGAGCCAGATCCTTCTCTAGAAGTTTCAATTGTTAGAGTTACCACTCAATCAGTGGAGTCCCCCTCTTTTCCCTGGGGAGGAGGTAGCAACATTTTTTGATCATTTGGAAGAAATCTTAGACTGTCTCCCTCCTGAAGAAGTTGTTCCACTTATTGACGAGTTTGCAGACATCTGGGCTATTGTGGAGCCTCTCATTCGTCTCTCCTATGACAAGTTGATTCACCCTTTAGTCCGTTCCTCAGTGACTTCTGCCATCAGTCTTTTGTGTCTCAAGGATAACCCAACCCTTAATCATTTTGGAGAGTTGGCCGATCATCTCCAAAAGATTATAGGGTTCACTGAGGAGTATAATGACTCCAATGAGACCATAGTTAAGGTAGATGCTTTTCTGGGCACTCAGAAGTGTCTTTGTACCCAAATGTTATCCCTCAAGACCCAAGGGGGCGTTGACCGTTCCATTCTTGCCCCTTTGGAAGAGAAGATCAAGAACACTTTGGAAGCAGTTACACAGGTTGATGCTGAGCTTCATGCTCTTCAAGCTAGGATGACAAAGCTGAATGGCCTTAGAAAAGAGCTAGTTGAAGGGCTGTCTGCTAATCAAGAAGCTGCCAAAATGCCTTCCAAAAGGCTGCGTTTAGCCTTGAGTGAAACCCAAAACTTCTTGAAGAAGTTTGAGTCAATAAAAACTCCAGCGAAGCATTGGGCCAATTACCGTTCATTGGCAATTGAGAAGGACATCCTGTCCTTAGGAAATTTGTAAATGATTGTTTCTCAGATTATGGAATTGGAATTGGCCCGTGGAGTTGAAAACCACTTAAGTCAAATCATTATTACATTTATATATAATAATAATAATAATAATAATAATAATAATAATCTCAAATATAGATGAGGGACCATAAATATTGACAATGATCGGCTTGTCTAGTTCTAGATCATTGTATTTAAGAGCTTCATCATCTAATAGGATAGGAGATTAACATGGGACCCATTTTCGACAACAGCATGAGCAATAATTCCTTTTCCATGATTATAAAGTTGTCGACATTGATGGAAAATATCCATTTGGGTAGACAGTTGCTTTGTAGCCCTTGGCTGGTTAGACAATTGCTTTGTAGCCCTTGGCTGGATTGGGCGCTTTGGAGTATTTTATAATGGCATGAACGCATTGTTGTCAAATGGTAAATTAGAAATTATTTGTACAGAATCATCCTCAATCTCAAGTCTTGTCTAACCTCAACATTTTTTTTTTTTTTTTTGTAGAAGTATTGACTTCATTAACCAATGCTGTCAATTGGGAGGCTGGCCTGAAGCCTAGGGGTGGCGATGAGCCGAGCTAGCTTAGCTCAGCTCGGAGCTCGGTTCGTCGTGAGCTAAGCCTGGGCCTCATTTTAAGCTTGCCGAGCCAATCCTGAGCTTGAATTTGAGCTTGTTTGTTAAACGAGCTTAAGCCAAGCTTCACTAATCTCAGTTTCAATAAAAGCTAGGCTTGCTAAAAATTTAGTTTATTAATTTTTAATATATATAATATGTGAAAATAGTAATGTTTAAAAAATATTTGGGTTAATGGGCCATTAAGGTGTTGGGCCTGTTATTTTATTTTATTTTAGTTATTTATTTTTTCTTGTTGCTGAGCCGAGCTGAGCTTGCTTTCATGAGCCCGAGCTCAGAGACTCAGGCTCGTCATGAGCCTGTGTCGAGCTTGAGCTTTGCCTTCATGTGACGAGCCTGAGCTTAGCTCAGTTCCTTGCTATCCCTACCGAAGCTTGGCTTGTTCGGCCTGAGTTTTGAACGGGTTGGGCCGATTTTGTGCCATGATTCTAGGCTTGAAGTAATGTTCAGGCCAAGCTTGGGCAAACTTCAACCCATCTAGAAATACCTGGCCTAGCTTGATGTAAAGAATTTATAATGTATATGATATAATAGATCATATCTTATAAAAAATAGCCGTCTTTACAGTTTTTTCTCTTTTTGTGTTTTTTGGAAGTTGTAGTTCTCGTTTTTGTTGATAAAGCAAATTAATGTGACATTTTCTTTTGATAAGATGTTTATGGGATGTTGAATGGAAAGGTATGTGACGACATGTATTGTACACATGTAATTTTTTTTATGATTGTTGTTTGAAATTTGAATTTGGTTGATGGTTCTGTGTCAGTTTGGCGACCTAAACTTGGTCGAAGCCTGTTGTGTTATAACAAATTGAGCTCGAGCCCAGTGTACCGGGCTTGAGCTCAACTCAAATCCCTATGCTATACTTTGGGCTAGCTCGGGCTGGCCTTAGCCAAGCCCAGCTCGGACCGATTGACACCCCTAGTTATTAGGACAATCTCATGCATAATGGTCTTTACTCCCACAATGAAAACAACTATCATCATTAAGTCTAGTGTCTTTGTTGTTGTTGATTACATCAAGGTTTCAGAATTACCTTTAAGGCTTTTGTTAGGTAGCCTAGCTCTTCTATTGATGATATGCCCAAGCTGTGTCAGCTTATCCTCAACTCGAAATGCATGGGATTATGCTGTATAAATTCTACCATTTGGATGCATAATTGAATGGATAAAATTAAACTATAGAACTCTTAATTCCATTATTTGGATATATAAAAAATTTATATTGGATTTATATGCATAGGTAAATAGATCTAGCTTTTGATCATACAATTGTCGGTGCCCCATGATAAATTGCCAATTGTATGGGTCCCACATGTTATTTTTGGAGGGCTTTTGATAGATGGAAATGTATAAATGATAAAATTCTGCTTCAGTCGCAAAAATAAATTTTAGTTGCCAATGGCCTCCTTTTGATGCTCATGAATGAAACGTTTAGTCGCAGGTGTCCCTTTTAGGCGTAGCTCAGCCAATCACAGATAAGAGCAATCATGAATGACTTCTCCGTCATGGATCCATGGTTAGTCGCAGGATCGATCAATCACAAATCTTTAGTCGTGAAGACTGGTTTGGTTAATACTAACTATTCCAGTTAAATTATTTCTGAGTGGTCTTTATGGAAGTGCTTGTCTATTTCCACATGCTTTGTCTTGTCATGTTGTATAGGATCGTGAGCAATACTGATTGCAGCTTTGTTGCCACAGTAAGACCTTGGGTTCTGGAACATGAAGCCCAAGTTCTAAAAGCAACATTCTCAACCAAAGTAACTCACTGACACCTTTTGTCATAGATCAAAATTCATCTTTTACACCTGCTATGGCAACAATAGATTGTTTCTTACTTCGTTATGTAACCAAATTACCCCCAACAAAGGTGCAATAGCCTGAAGTGGATCGTCTGTATGAGATTGAGTCTGCCTAATCAACATTAGTATATACCACAACTTAATGATTTCCATGTTTCTGATATAAAATTGATTTTCAATGATAGTCTTTTAAATGTCTTAACACTCTAAGCTACCTCCATATGAGCTTGAGTAGGTGCGTGCATAAAATGACCAATTACACTCATTGCATACGCGATATCTAGTTTGGTCAATGACAAGTAAATAAGACGCCTAACCAACTGTTGGTATGTCCTTGCATCAATCAGCCTATCACTATCATCTTCTTTCAACCTATGATATGCTTCAATTGGAGTTGGACATGGCTTATACCCAATCATTCTAGCATCTTTTAATAGATCTATGACATGCTTCTTTTGGGAATGAAATATCCCCTTTTTTGATTTGACAATCTCAATCCCAATGAAGTATTTCAGAGGACTCAGATCCTTAATTTCAAACTCGTGGCCAATTAGTCTCTTAATCTAGTGATCTCACCATCATCATTCCCGTTCACAACATTATCATCTACATATACAATCAAAATTGTTACTTTTGTTCCTTGGTATTTTACGAACAAGGTATGATATGCCTGATATTGCCTGTAACCAATTTTCACCATTGTTGCTCGAATCTTTCAAACTAAGCTCTAAGTGACTGTTTTAACCCATATAATGCTTTCCTTAGTTTACACACTTTTCCCTTATCTTTTAGAAACTGAAATCCTGGTGGAGGTGTTATATAGACTTCTTCTTTTAGGTCTTCATGCAATAATGCATTCTTAACATTGAATTGTTAAAGTGGCCACTCATTGTTAGCTGCTAATGATATTAGAATTCATAATGAGTTTATTTTTACTACTGGAGCAAAAGTTTCTTGATAGTCTATTCCAAATGTCTATGTGTACCCTTTGGCAACCAACTTTGCTTTATATCTCTCCACAGAACCAATTGCTTTGTATTTAACTGTAAAGACTCACCTACATCCAACAACTATCTTCCCTCGAGATAGATCCATTTAGTTCTTTCGTTTGATTTTTCTCTAAGGCTCTCATTTCTTCCTCCATTGTAGCTCACCAATTTGGTTTTGATAATGCTTTTTGCACACTGTGAGGTACAAGCACAAAATCCAAGGCAGAAAAGAAACTACAAAATGAAGAAAAAATAATATGAAACAAAGTTAGACATTGGATGTTGAGTACATGATCTAACACCTTTTCTGAGTGCAATAGGAACATGTAACTTAGTAGATTGGGAGAAAGAAAGATTACCCTGTTCGGTACTTGGATTTAAAGAAGACTCTTGGATGGGGTTTTGAAAAATCTGCTCTTCATCTTGACTCTTCTTTTTCTTGGTGTACATCTTCAATTTTGACTCCCCCTTTATACTAGCTTCATCAAAGTAATATGTGGAGACATGAGTTAGAAGATGAATTGCATCAAACAAATCTTTATTACTGTAACTCTCCACTTGAGGAGAAGTCTACAGGGAAATGAAAAAGGGTATGGGCTCAAAGAAGGTTATATCCCATGAAATGAACCTCCTCTTGGAAGGGGGATGGTAACACTTGTATCCTTTATGATTAGTTGCATAGTCTAAAAATACACATTTAAGTGCCTTAGGATCAAGCTTGCTGCGATTAGATTTAGGAATATAGACAAAATAGATGCACCCAAATGTCTTAAGAGGTAGACAAAACAAGGATGATAAAGGAGAAAGGACCTCAAGAGGAAGCTGATACGAGAGAACTTGTGTTGGTAATCTATTCATGAGATATGCTGCAATTTAGACCACAATTAACCAAAAGGTTTTTGGTACATAACACAGGCTATTTCAAGGAGGGTCCTATTCTTCCTTTCAGCTAGTCTATTTTGTTCTGAAGTACCTGAACATGTAGTTTGATGGACAACCAAACTCATCGAGATTAAAAGACATTCCCTGATATATTATCCCCCACTATCAGATATGAGGATACGAATCTTTGCATCAAATTGTGTTCCAATCATAGTGTGAAAAGACTTCAAAGCAACCCAAACATCACTCTTATGTTTTAACATATATACCCATATAGCTCGAGAGAAATCGTCAACAAATGTAACAAAATATATAAATCCAGATAAAGACACAATAAGGGAAGGACCCCAAACATTAGAGTGAATAAGAGAAAAGAAAGAATCACTTCTTTTATTACTTGTTGGGTAAATAGCCCGACAATATTTGGATAACTGACATGGTTCACAATTAAAATTAGGACATGGTAAACAACTCGACAATATTTGAACAACTAGAAGAACAATTAAGAAACATTTGATGTAACAATGAAAAAGAGGGATAACCCAATCTCCGATGCCATTGCAATAACTCATTTGAAGAGTCAGGGTTTCTCTTTATTACTGAAGATGCAACCAGTGTACTAGAATCCAAGAAGTAAAGTCTATCCTTCTCATGCCCCAAGCCAATTGTCTTCTTCGTCTCCAAGTCGTGAAACAAGTAATGAAAAGGAAAGAAGGTGATACAACAATTCAGATGTTTAGTTAAATAACTGACAAAAAGTTTTAAGTAAAATTAGGAACATGTAACACAAAAGACAAAGATAACCCAAACATGGCTTAAATGTCACCATGACCAACCATTGAAGAATAAAAACCATCTGTAATACGTACTTTAACCCTACCAAAACGAACTCAATAGGAATGAGAGTTGACATACTAGTCATATGATGAGATGCTCTTGAATCGATAATCCAAAAGGCTTGAGATGATGAAACATAAGCAGAGAGAGCTAACCCAGATATACCTATGTGTGCAAAAGAAGAAGTGAGAGTTGCAGAATTAGTTGTAGAAGAAGTATCAATCTGTGCAAAACGACAAAATGCCTCAATCTCTGACTAGGACAATCCCTCACCATCACTAGAACTAACGGATGCTGTAGGTAAGATATCTAAGGATGTAGAGGCTATTGTATGGGTGCTAAGACGGTGTCACACTTTAAAATCCTAGACCTATTTGGTTCTAAAATTTTGAAGTGGACATTAACTTTCCCATGCTTAATTTGATACCCCCCCTTTTTTTTTTCCTTTGTTTTTGTGTTGACATACATACGCAATAGATTTTCCATCACATAACCTTAACGTATAGCAATGGAATATGTTTTTAAAATTAATCTCTCTTTTGACATTCATTACGGGCCTCTCATTAAATATTCCATCCATCCGTAGTCTAACATGTTAACAAGTAAATAACCTGACAATTTCCCTTCAATAATTTTCATTAAATAGCCGAATCTCTACATAATCAAAACCATCCAATAAATCATTCCATATCACACCATAATAATTAATAACATAAAGTTAATCAAAGTCTTAAAGTCAATTTATCTTAACTGACGAAGTATGAAACCAATATTTGAAACAAATAATATAAATTCCTAATCTCTGACACATCAATAAAGAGTCCAATCTACTATCTTCAATAGTCTGACGGAATCCTCTACTATGCAATCTCCTCATCTAAAAAATGTTGTCAATTCAGGCTAAGCCTGACATGCTCAATAAGTAAATATACAAACCATATAGGAATATGGGTCAAGTCAGGCACTAACTTTCTTTAGCTGAAAATAGAAATACAATCCTAATATATTCTTTCTGAAACAAAGCTGAAATTACATTAATTGTATATTATGTAATCATGGTACTAATTTACATAATTGAAATAGTTAACAAAGTTGAATCAAATACTTGTGACTAATTCAGAACATATAAGAGACTGATACATATATAATAGAACTGGAATAGAACATAATATATTAATCTGATAGCAAGGCCTTTACATATAATAGTTCGCACCATATGCTTGGTGAGGTGGATTTAACAGAACAGTTTGCACTTACACTGTGGTGAGAGAAGACTACTATCTAACTCCTAGTAGCGGGGGATTCATATAATAATTCACACTGTATCCCTGATGAGGAAGGGTATCATCAAATACTCCCCTTGATGGTAAGGCTGACCTCATAACATATAATATAGAATATATGAGACTTTCTTCAAACTGTACTAAACTTGTAATGTATTATTTTAAAATTATCAAATTTAGAACAATCATAGATGCTTAACCCTCCTAGAACACATAACTAAAGAGTTTTTTTTCAAACATAAGAACAAACACTGATTATTAGAACCAAAACTGATTAATATCACTTTCAAATCAAACCCTTTTCTTTCAATAATACTTTGAGACCAAGAATCTTTTTTAATCGAACTGGTATAAGAAAAATATTTGCTAAAAAATCTCAATCTTTTCAAAACAAACCATGAAACAATCCCTTGAAATCACTCTCTTTCAAAACAATTTAAAACCTAGATTTGAATGAATAAAGCACATGAAAAGTCCCTTGAAAATTTAATGAATAGGAGTAAAAAAATCAGTAGGTTTATTAACAAATATCAAATCTAAACTCTTTACAATAGAAAACTAATGAAATCAACATGATCAGTTGCAAATCATCAATGGACAACAATATTTGTCTTAGAACTTAAAGAAAAACGAGTATAATCTATGTGTTTACTTGTTCTCAAGAAAATGAATTTCTCAAGCCCTTGTTGAGTTCCCTTTTCTTTCTAGGTTTTCTTCACTCCAAGTCGTTCAAAACTAGTAAACTCTTTTAATCTTCATCTTTTCTATCTAATCTTTAGGTTTTATCTGTTTATAAGGTTGCTTCAATCTTAGTTTTGTATTTAGAGATGTTTTCTTGTGGAAGAGTGCTTCAAATTGAGTAAAAATTGTGGTTTCCAAACTTTAGGAATTTGTTTTTCTACCCTTGACCGGTTAGCCTAATCGGTTATGGTTGAATCTTACAAAATTTGGCCTTTGCCTGACCGATCAACCTGATTAGTCATGCTGCCCGGAAACAGACACCTTGTGAGAAAACAATCATAACTTTCTCTAGATAACTTCAAATTGTTTGCCATTTGTTGAGTTCGAAAGTCGACTTCTAAAGCTTTCTAATGATGCATACCTTAAAGTCTAGTTTGTATGGATTTAATATAGGTTTTCCTCAAAAACTACCCTAAATTTTCTGACTCGAACCATACCAGTCAGCATAGACATCTTTTGGGAAGATTGTCAATACTTTTTCTTGGAAACTCTAAATTGCACACCGTTTGATACATTGAAAAGTAGACTCTTAGAGCTTTCCAATGAAGTATAGGTTATAGGTTGATTCTCACAGTATTAATACATGTTTACCTCAAAAGTCATCTCAAATCTGCTCTTAGCTTTTAGACTATTGTTTGACTTCGGATTATTTCATAACTCGTCTAATGATGTGTTAAGAAATTAATTAGTTTATGCAAATTCCTACACATAATATATGAGATTTTAAAATAATCTAATCATAGTGTATACAATTATGTGCGGGTTATTATAGACGACCTCCAAATCCATTACCACCTCGGCCTCCTCTAGAGCCACCATGTGATACAATACTAGAAGGATCCTGAGGGGGACGACCATGAAGGTCCTAACAATTTTCCTTGGTATAGTGAGTGCAACTACAATGCTCACAATAAGCTTATCTTGATCATCAAAGATGAAGCGACCCCGACGTCCACAATAACCACTTCCACCACATTCACCTTGTTGAGATGGAGATGCAAGTGCTGATTTTCAATCACTAGAGCTACATTCATCACATCTCATCTTCTTTCTTCATGATGAATATGTGAGAATACCTCTTGTAATGGTGGTAATGGATCATGCCCTAGAAGATTGACCCTAATTTATTTATATTCCATATTTAGGCCAGTCAGAAATTCAAATGTCTGGATTTCTTCAACATGTTTCTTATATGCAGTAGCATCCTTTATACATGAAGGGAAGTATTATAATGCTCTAACTCTTCCCACATTTTCTAAAGAGATGAGTAATAAATAGAAAAATAGAGATCACCTTGCTTGAACTAAGCAAATTGCTGCCTTAGGTCATAAATCTTTGTTGTGTGCCCAACTTCAGAATAAGTTTGTGATAAGGAACTCCAAATTTTGTGGGTTGAATCAAGTCCCACTAATCTTAGGTTTCATAGAGCTCAATAACCAGCCCATTATGAGGGCATTTTCTATCTTTTACTTACGGTATTTGGGTATTCCTAGGGTTGGAACATCTATCCCACCCATCAAGTATTCTTGTCTTTTCCTTGGATAAAAATAAGAACAAATTTGGACCAGGCCAACTAATTACTGACATCAAATTTTACTGTTGTGATCTGAGTTAGAGACATTAGTAACCACACTGCCATCCATCATCCCGAATCCAATAGAGGTATCGCTTATCTTAGATGGATTGATTTGTAGTGGATACAATACCAAATGGTGAACAATCACAAAACAAACACAATCTCCACAGCCTCCTAACACCAACACAAATGGAATTGAGTTTGATTAACACCACTCATAGACACAACACATCTCACGTAATCAACACATAGGGTTTGGAGCATATCCACACCAATTACTATAGAAACAAGCAGGCATAAACTGGATCATACTCCTACGTGTGCAAAAGAGACCAAAAGACGAAACCAGGGAAGTCGAATTGAAAGATGTGATGTTAAACAAGTTTCACGAAAAATGATAGAACTCTCTCAAATCGAAACCAAATCAAATGAGGTTTCTTCCTGCTCAGGTTCTCCAATACCAGGGTAACCCCTGGGCCGGCCGCCTCTGACCTAATAAGAACGATTATCTTTATGACCAAACAAGGACCAACTAACAATAATTTGCATTAAAAAATGATCAGTCCTTTTGAAACAATCATGCTCAAACTCTTCCTAGTCGATTGGATTGAGCATATCATAAAAAACTAGGGTTTCCGATTTTCTAGGAAAAAAACCCTCCAAAAAACACACTTAGTATGATAAAAAATTATGTAAAAATGATCATAATTACCCATAAATCACCGCGATCTGAAACATAGCTTCTCTATATCTGACACTTGTATGAACATGCTAACGTTAGACGTACGGACATTGACGTCAACTCTTCTTTCAAACTCCGTCATGCTGTCTCAATGCAGATCGATCCCCCTGGCTCTGACACCAAGTTGAATTCTAATATGATGATCTCTGCAAGAAGAAGAAAAGAAGAGAGGAGGAGAAGAAGAGAATATCGTATTGTTTAGAGAGTCTTTCTACACAATAATTCTTACTTATATGAAATAAAAAAGGTCTATACTATATGGTACAGTATAGCCCATATACATGACCAATATACCCTCAATACATATACAATATTGATATATTAACAAATTGGTGAGGTTCTATCTTCCTAAAGAAACACAAATTCATAGATATTTAGTTTTTTTATGTTCATTTGAGATTTTCTACTTTACTTTCCAAGTTTGCAGCATCCTTCTTAATTATCAAAATTTTCCCCATTTTCAGGGTGTAGGGTGGTGTTAGAACACTCATGGATCGGCTTCATGGTTCTCCATGTCTCATGATAGTTTCAGATCTTGACTATACAATGGTAGGTTCTGTAACAGTTTCCTTGTCACGATGTCACAATTTGGTCATTCTTAAATAAATTTATTAGGCTAATTGGTTTACATATGCAGGTGGATCATCGTGATCCCGAGAATTTCTCTTTGCTTAGGTTTAATGCCTTATGGGAAGCCAATTACCGTCATGATTCTCTGTTAGTTTTCTCAACTGGAAGGTCACCAACACTTTACAAGAAATTGAGGAAAGAGAAACCATTGTTAACTCCAGATATAACTGTAATGTCCGTAGGAACTGAGATAGCATATGGTGAATCGATGGTGCCAGATGATGGTTGGGAACAGTTTCTGAATCAGAAATGGGATAGAAACATTGTCATAGAGGAAACAGCCAAGTTTCCCCAACTTAATTTTCAGGTACGGTTTGTACCCACTTTCAGTTAGTGATTATGATCTTGACCTAGAAAATGAATGGTAGGCTTGATTGTTCATCAATAATGTATCTGAATAAATTTTTCCTGGTCAAAGAAACTGACATTCTACACAATTAAGAAAATGGGTTTGTACTTGTTTTGAATCTTGATATAGTTGTTTATGATTCTAATGCAGTCAGAAACAGAGCAGCGGCCTCACAAGGTTAGTTTTTTCATAGAGAAGGGTCAGTCCCAGGAGTTGATGAAGGCTCTTTCAGAACGGCTGGTAAAACGTGGGGTAAGAAATAAATATGTAAACTGGTATTCAGTTTCTTGAATAATCGTATTTTCCACTTTGAAAATGTCTTCTTGTTTCAAAGATCAATATAAATCTGTATTTTATATAAAAAATTTATACTATTTTGAAGCTGCCTTTGATTGTCTTTTAAACCTTTCGCTATCTTGTCGGCCAGTTAGAAGTAAAATTAATCTATAGTGGAGGGATGGCTCTCGACGTTTTACCACAGGGTGCCGGCAAAGGACAGGCTCTTGCATATCTACTCAAAAAGTTCAAAACCGGAGGAAAAGTACCCACTAACACTCTTGTTTGTGGTGACTCTGGAAATGATGCTGAGCTTTTTAGCATTGCAGAAGTATATGGTGTCATGGTTAGTACCCCCAAAGGCATTCACATAGTCATTCATGAAATACTGTGTATATTGCAGTTATTAACTGTTGGTTTGAACTTTTAACCTTTCTGTCACATATCTGTGCCATTTGCAGGTTAGCAATGCCCAGGAAGAGCTATTGCAGTGGCATGCTGAAAATGCAAAGAGCAATCCTCATATAATCCATGCAACCGAAAGGTGTGCAGCGGGGATCATACAAGCCATTGGTCATTTTGGGCTGGGTCCATATATATCTCCAAGAGATGTTACAGACTTCTCAGAGGGCAAGCTAGAAAATTTGAGTCCTGGTCATGAAGTAGTGAAGTTTTATTTGTTTTATGAGAGATGGCGGCGTGCAGAAGTTGAGAATTCTCAGCATTATATGCAGAACTTGAAAGCAGTTTGTGTATGTCTGATGTTGATTTTTTCCCCATCTAATAGTTGCATTTAATTTTTGTTGATTCATTGAATTCCCCATCCAAACCCGGTTCATGTTATTAATTACGAATAAATGTTCTGTCCAGGACACCAGGGGATGTAATATGGAATAAAATGGCTGGGAGTTAATGAAATTTCAAATTCCCATCCATTTTATTCCATGACATCCCCTGGTGTCCTGGACACCAAATCCTGGACAGGACATTTGCTCCCTATCAATTATTGTTAATAAAGAAAGATAATCTTTTGAAGCTTACTCATTGTGGAATTTATTCTGTTTGTGTTATTAATGCTGTATGAGTTTTTTTTTGGAATTAATGAAAACCTGATTACACAAACAACCCAATTCTACTCAGGATGATATGAAATGGGTGAGTTTTGGAGTACTTCAATATGTTTTTAAGACCTTGGCTTGACAGAGTATCTCTTTTTGCTTTTTCTGTTTTGGTCTTCTGTAGCCAGGTACTAATTTAATTCGTTTAATGTTTTGCACCTGTTGTTAGTATCCATCTGGAATCTTTGTCCATCCTTCTGGAGTTGAATACTCTCTTCATAGTCGCATAGATGCAATGGGAAGGTGTTACGGAGACAAACAGGGAAAACAATTTCGGATATGGTTGGATAGAATTTCATCTGCACAAATTGGTTCAGACACATGGCTAGTGAAGTTTTTTAAGTGGGAATTATCTGGTGAGATCTTACTTAACAAGGTGGATTTTATCTTTATTTCTTCTAACATTTTTTTTAGCATTTCCCTTCATCTTGATTGAAAGTTAGTCAATTCTATATTTAAGTGATCTGTTTTATTAGGTGCCATTGATAATCCATGGATCTATTATCTTCTTCATAATATGGATGTTGTGTTTGTTTTGAGTATCTACTGTATTTCTCCATAGTCAATTCATGGAGGACATGAATCAATGGGTGTATTGGTTATGGAGAGCAACTTAAGAAACTTGTAGGTTTTATTGAGTCGAATTATATTTGTGTAAGTGTGTTATCAGCACAAAGAAGTATGACATTTATACATACCAAAAGGTAACATAAATATATGTGCACTAACGATTCTTCTAGGTTATTTGCTCTTGAATAACTTCCTTTGGTTCTACTTGTTTAGTCACCCTTGCATGATTCTTATACTTTCATTAATGCATAGCCATCTGTAGTCCATTGAGTTGCTGCTATTCAAGAGGTTCATATATAAAGCACGTGACTGTTTATTCTGATTTATATATCTCTTGCGATTGTTCCATTCGAGGACTTTGTTTGTGCCATGTACCATATTTCTATTTTTTATTTCTTTTGTTGTGTAAGATGGGATCAACATGGTCTTGGTGTACTAGTAAACAAAGCAACAATTCAATGTTCATTTCAGGTTCAACTTCTTTTTTCATGCTATTTATGTACTAATAACAATATACATCTGCCAGGGGGATTTATAAAGTGGTTTCAGGGGTTCCGACTCTAAATGTTTGTAGCTTGTAGTATTTCAGAATTAGTTTTCATAAACCCACTGACTTTCGCTGCACTGTCTTGTAGATGAACGATGTCAATGTTGTCTGACCACACTTCTACGAACTTTGAAGGTAAGATTTGCAATACAAGTGCTTTGCATCCCACTACAGATGTACTTCATTTTCTGAGATGACTGATACATGGATTTCCACAGGCTGAAGAATCAGAAGGGCCTGTCTGGATGCATGTGCATCAGACATGGTTGGATGGATCAGGAACAAAAGATCAATCGACCTGGCTTTTCTAGGGTGAGACTGTGTTGGTCCCAAAGATTCAATAACCTGGTTAAATGATGCTAAAATTTTCCAATAAGTGAGTTGGTTGGCATTAAGCATGTCTCGACTCCATGAACAAAAAAAGTGGAAGCGGATCCTCCATGATCAAGCATGACTGGATGAGTTGGGGATATCCACAACGAAAATTCTATAAATAATCTAATTAGGGAAGAAGCAAAGGAGTTTTGTCAAACTCGACCACAGACTAGACCATTGGCAATATCTTGTATTATCACTACTGTCCAGGATCAAACCTTTGCAGATTTTATGCCCTGCGGTTGTTCCAATCATATGACGTTATTATTACGTTGCATTGTGAGTATGTCAATTGCTTGTTTTTTTAATGTTCGGATCCCTGTTAGGCGTAAGGTATTGTCACCAGTTAGTGAAAGCCCTTTATTCCAAGGCTAAAAATACCCCTTCGAGGGATAAACCCTCCTCTAAATCGCCTCAATTCAGTTGTGGTG
>JAOXJP010000001.1:21879809-21896512 GCA_025762735.1 Platanus orientalis
AATGGCCTATATATCTTAGATATCCCTCCACATTCCACATTACCTATTCAACAGATCTCAGCTCCTACAACAAATGATGGCAATCGAAGTTCCATGTAACTTTCTTAGTGGCATAACCATCTAAGCCATCCTTCTCTTACTACTTTAAAAAGATTATTTCCACATTTGTCTTCTAGTTATAGCTTTGTCTTTCATTGCGCTCCTTGTGAGTATGTCAAGCATTGTCGAACCTCTTATCCAATTAGTTTAAATAAAAGTGAATCTATTTTTGATATAGTTCATTCTGATACCCCACCTGCTCCTATTGTTTCTTTGTCTAGGTTTAAATATTTTGTAACCTTTGTGGATGACTATTCTCGTGTTACTTGGATTTATTTATTAAAATCAAAAAGTGATGTTTTTTCTTCTTTTGTCTCCTTTCATAAGATGGTTGAAACCCAGTTGAATAAGAAAATTAAGATTTTGCAGTCTGATAATGGTGGTGAATATATATCCCATGTTTTTTCCTCCTTTCTTGACTAGTTGTGAATTCCTCATCAAACAACATGTCCTGGTACACCAGAACAAAATGGGGTTGCGGAGAGAAAAAATAGGTATTTACTTGAAGTGGTTTGTGCATTGTTGTTCACTATGAATGTCCCCAAAACCTTCTGGTCAAATGCAGTTCAAACAGCAGCCTTTCTCATTAATAGAATGCCTAGCCGCATGCTCAACTTTCAGTCACCCCTTGAGGTCTTGTCTTCTCCTGCATCCTTGTTCCCTATTCTCCCTAAAGTCTTTGGGTGCATTTGTAATGTACATGTGGATAAATCCTAGCGGTCTAAACTTGATCATAAAGCTCTTAAATGCATTTTCTTGGGGTATGCTCCTAGCCAGAAAGGTTACAAGTGTTATCATCCTGCTTCTCGGCAAAGATTTGTTTCTATGGATGTTACCTTTCATGAAACAATTCCATTTTTTTCTTCTCCTAGTTCGTCCCAGGGGGAGCATTCTTCTGCAGAGTCTTCTCATCATCTTCCTATTCCAGATTTTAACTTTGACTCAGGTGTTCATGGTGAGGGGGAGAAGGTTCTTCAAGTTTATTCCAAGAAGAAAAAATCAGGCACTTCGACTGTTTCTCTCGTTCCTGGCCAAGATGTCTCTTCAGCTCAAGCTTCTGATCCAGGTAATCCTTCTGCTTCTCTTGACTCTGATCTTCCGATAGTCATTCGAAAAGGTATTTGATCTTGCGTCAAACATCCTTTGGCTAACCTTGTGTCTTATCAATCCTTATCTCCTTCGTATCGTTACTTTGTTCTTGCTTTGTCTTCTGTGTCTGTGCCTCGCAGTGTTACAGATGTCATTTCTTAGTCACAA
Organism: Platanus orientalis; assembly: GCA_025762735.1. Classification (NCBI taxonomy): domain Eukaryota; kingdom Viridiplantae; phylum Streptophyta; class Magnoliopsida; order Proteales; family Platanaceae; genus Platanus; species Platanus orientalis. Next base: position 21,881,166 of record JAOXJP010000001.1, read on the forward strand.
TGGAAGGCTGTTATGCAGGAAGAAATGGTTGCTCTTGAGAAAAATGGCACTTGAGATCTTGTTGATTTGCCTCGGAATAAAGTTCTTGTTGGGTGCAAATGGGTTTACACGGTCAAACTCAAATCTGATGGCTCAGTTGATTGTTATAAAGCTCGGTTGGTTGCAAAAAGATACACTCAAACCTATGGGATTGATTATCAGGAGACCTTTGCTCCTGTCGCTAAGCTTAACTCTGTTCGCATCCTTATTTTCATTGTTGCTAACAAGGGCTAGCCTCTCTACCAGTTCGATGTTAAAAATATTTTCCTTCATGGTGATTTAGCTGAGGAAGTGTACATGCGGCTTTCACCTAGTTTTCTACCATTTTCTTCGAAAGGTAAGGTTTGGTGCCTCAAGAAAGCCCTTTATAGCCTCAAACAATCTCCCCGGGCTTAGTTTGAAGGTTTCCGCCTTGCTGTCCTTCAATTTGAATATTTTCAGAGCCACACTGATCATACTTTATTTTCCAAACATGCTGGTGGTGCTACTCTTACTGCCTTGATTGTTTATATGGATGACATTATTGTCACGGATAATGATCCAATGGAGATCTCTCAATTAAAACTAAGGTTGGCACGTGAGTTTGAGATTAAAGACCTTGGCCTACTCAGGTATTTTTTGAGCATTGAAGTTGCTCAGTCTACAAAGGGTATTTGTGTCTCTCAACAAAAGTATGCTTTGGATCTCCTTACAGAAACTGGTATGACCGTCTGTAAACCTATTGCCACACTAATTGATGTCAATCATCACTTTACTGCGGATGTGGGAGATAAACTTATTCATGTTGCTAGGTATCAACGTCTAGTGAGCTGTCAATCAGTTTATGCATGCCCTAACTACTGTGCATCTTGATGCTATGTATCGTATTCTTCATTATCTTAAGCACAATCCTGGTGTTGGTCTGTTGTACTCTAAGCAATCTGATTTACTTAATGAGGGTCATACTAATGCAGATTAGGCTGGTTCTCTCACTGATCGTCGCTCAACCTTTGGCTACTGCACTTTTGTTGGTAGTAATCTCGTTACTTAGTGAAACAAGAAACAATTTGTTGTTGCCTGTTCTAGTGATGAAGTTGAGTTACATTCAATGGCTCATGGTATTTGTGAACTTTTATGGTTGCAGCTTCTTTTTACTGAACTTGGTTTTCCTGTCACTTCTCCTGTGCGCCTTTATTGTGATAATAAGGCTGCCATTAGCATTGTTCATAATCCGGTATAGCATGATCGCACCAAATATATTGAAGTTGATCGTCATTTTATCCGAGAAAAACTCCTTACCGGTGTCATTTGTATACCGTTTATACAGACTGAGGATCAATTTGCGGATATCTTCACAAAGGGTCTTGGTCGTGATTTGTTTTTGTCTTTAACTCGCAAGTTGGGTCTCTTTGATGTCTATTGCCCAACTTGAGGGGGAGTGTAAGCGTATATGTAGAGTGCGTGTGTGAGAGTATAATGGTATTTTGTATCTTATTGTACCCCATATAATAAAGAACAATATCGTGTGGGAGAGGTAATTGACTCTCCCTGCATTTATCTCCTCTTTTTCCCTTTCTTCTTCTCTTTATCCTCTCTTTCACTCCCACAAATTCCAACTTCATCATCTTGGTCATGATGTCCACATCACCATGTCCTCATCACCATGCAGGGAAAAACTCTCCCAGTGGACCAACTGATTGTGAGAGGTCACCAGATCCCAGATGTGCTCTTTGTTACCGTGATACTGAATCAATGAACCATCTATTTTCATATATTATAACATGGCAAGCGATATGTGGGATTATTGTGCCAACAGGCTCGAAATGAAGTGGCTCATGCCTTGTGTCTACTGGACTTGGTTATATATAGCAATGGATCCCAATAGAGACTTTCAAGTATTCGTGAAGAAATCCTTTGGTCCCTTGTTCATTTTCCTGTGAGTTGGAGCATTTGGAAAGCCCAAAATGATCCTATATTTGAAGACAAATAAAGTTGTAATTTCCAAAGTAAAAGAAAAGGTTGCATCTTTTCTATTTGTCTGATTATCCCAAAATTTCACAACTTTACTCTAGATTGGGACAACATTTTCTTTCTGTATTTCTCATACAATTACTTTATTCAATGGAATGTCTTTACTTTCTTTTCTTTTTTGGTAAATAAATGTATTTATATATATATATACAAAAGTTATAGGAGAGATCCAAGGAAACTTAGGAGGAAACACAACAAAAGATGGAAAAATCTTTCAAGAGGGATATAAAAGAGAGATGAGGAAACCTTGAAGCAAGAGGTAGCTCTTCCTACCATACGTCTAATCCTATCACCCAACCCAATCTGGTATTTAACATTGTGAATGAAAAAAAAAATCGCAAAAATCCATGGATAACAAAGGGTGATCTATTAGAATTATTTAAGTCCCAACCATTAGAGAGGGTCCCATATATATACTCCTGATTACCAAGTTCCATAAACTCTGAGTTTACTTTGGAAATCCCCACGAACACTTCCCTAGAAGGCTAAGTTTCTCTGCTTGACTCTCCCAATGCCCAAACCATCTACCTCTTTAGATCAACAAACAGTATACCAATTTATAAGATAATCCTTTTTGTTAATGTCAGGTTCACAAAAAAAAATATTTTTTAAATTAAATCAATTATTTCAATAATCTTAATAAGAGCCTTAAAGAGTCTTAAAGAGTGACAGGTGATAGATAGGAAAATTAGAAAAGGTGAATCTTTGTTAGTGTTATTGCCTAACATGTAATTTCCCTCCATGTAATAGATCTTTTGATGAATTTTTCAATTACCAGGTCCAAGAATTCAACTGATCTAGAATTGGCCCTACAAGCCAAGGTACTTGAGAGCAAGGAACAAGATTTCGATTTCAATGAATAATTTTTCTCTAGGGAGTTACGGAAATTCCGCTCGAATGTTTCAAAATAATAGAAAAATAGTAGAAATTTGATAAGCATGATTACACACCCACAAGAACTATAAAAAGCATCTATGTACAAGTTAATCACATAGACTAACAAATGGCTACTAAACATGTCAAATTACATGACAGCTCTACTATATATTTGATTTAAATTCTTCATTTTGTAAATATATTTAATAATGTAAACCATTTTATGTAAAAATCTGTGCAAAAATTTACCTACAAATATCTTTAATTTATGTAGATATGTATATGTTTTATAAATAAAAATTTAATAGTACCTTTTATGACAAAAAATTGGAGTGGACTTGTTATTTCTACTCTATAATCAACAAAACAAAAAACAATCGTAGCAAAATAATGGATTTGTGGTGGGTTTTAGCTTGGAAAAATTAGTTCCAATCAAATATATATATATATATATTAGCAAAATTTCGCCATATCTTTTGCTAATATCAGTAAAATTTCGCTGAATTTTTAATATATTCACTTGGTTTTTCAATTCGCCACACCTAAAAGAGGAGAAATTTCGAAAATTTCGCTGTGAACCATGCTTGAGAGGCCATACTTCGATCTCACCCCCCAAAACATCAACTATAGCCAGAAGTTCACCCTCATCTACATTCATTCTGACAATCCCACTCTTAGAATAATTTTCAAGCACATTATACATTCAAAACAACTATGTAATGCTTCTCAAGAGAAGGATGAATAACTTGAGAGCCTCACAGAAATGGAATAAAGATGATTTTTTCTTCTTTTTTTTTTGGCGAGAGAATGAAGATGATTTAAAGTTAATGATGTTGTTCATGGAGAGGATGAGAATAGATGATCCTTAATGTTAGCATCTCATTTCCAAATCCATTTCCTTTTCTGTTGAATGTGGCGTGGTGGCGGCACTTACTACTGTCTTTTGGAGCTTGAGTGTTGACTTGGTTTAATAATGTTTGATCCAATTAACAAATTCACAGATGGATATTTTGTTTAGTTGACACATAGACTGCTTTACCGTACAGCTAATTTTACTCATTGTATACATGGTTGAAGTTAATAATGTTCATGAAGAGGATGAGAATAGATGATCCCTTATGTTAGCATTTCATTTTCAAATCCATTTCTTTTTTCTTGTTGAATGTGACGTGGCAGCAGCACTTACTACAGTCTTTTGGAGTTTGAGTATTGACTTGGTTTAATTATGTTTTTTCAATTTACAAATTCACAAATGGATATGTTGTTTAGCTGACACATAGTCTGCTTTACCGTACAGCTAACTTTACTCATTGTATACATGGTTAATGTTAGCATTACATTTCCAAAACCATTTCCTTGTTCTTGTTACCGTATGTGATGTGGCGGAGGCACTTACTACTGTCTTTTGGAGTTTGAGTATTGATTTGTTTAATTAGGTTTTTCAATTAATAAATTCACAAATAGATATTTACACACAGTCTACTTTACTGTAGAGCTAACTTTACTCATTGTATACATGGTTCTTCCACTTATTCCATACAATATTAAAATATTTTACTTACTTACCAACTTAACAACACATACAGATGTATAATGAGAAAATGTCCATTATGCGGTAATCAGTTAACATATATGTCTGAATTAGATAGGTTCTTGATAATGAAATGTGATGAGGACATCAGGTCCAAAGGTGCTTTCCAGACCTACCAGAGACGTCACAGGAGAGTTGGACCATTATTTTGATTCCAATAGGGGCCCACATGCTGTGCCACAGGCCCGGGGCACTTTTAGTCTTGTTTAGGATTTATTTTTATTAGTAGTAGTGTCTTTTTATTTTGATACACATTATTTTATGTCTCTTATAAGGGTGTAAGGGTATTTATGTCCAGGATTGATTGATAGGCGTTTTTTATGTCTTTTTATTGAGTTAGGAGTATATTTGATATATGTAATTTGGGACTAAGGGTATGTTGGTCTAAAATACCCTATTTGATAATAAACCTAGCCGTGGGAGTCTATTTAAGAGACTCACATGACCACGCTTCCACATTATGCAATCAATCAAGTTTTGAAATCAGTTTTTTGCTCTCTTTTTCCTCCTTGGTGTGAAGGCTTGAAACTTAAAACCTTGGAAATGGACTTGGTTTCCACTAAGTTTAACAGTGGTGGTGGAGACCAACCCCTTCCCTTTAAGTTAAAAAGTGTTATTCATTGTTCTTCTTTATTCCTAACAATTTTTCTACAAATTTTAGCTTGCTGGAAAATTAGAAGTTGCAAGGGTTTTCATCACTACAACCTATATTCAAGATTTTTGAAGGATTTGAAGCTTCCCAAGGGTTCTAGACGCTGGACAATCCGACTGGAGGCGGAAGACTGATCAAACTTTCAATCCTAAGAGAACCCTACAAGATTCTCTTAGGTCTAGGCATCAACTAAGCTATTTGGCTAGTTTTGGGAGTTTGATTAGCAACTGCAACACGAAGTTTTGGAGTAATTTGAAGATTCTTGGAGGTCTTACACACCTGGGCGATCCACATGGAAGTGATAGGCCTCAGAAAAATCTGGCCATAAGAAAAACATAGGAGGTTTTCTCAGACAAGGGCGGTACACCTGGGATTTCTGGCCAGATTTGGGACTCACCCATATCCACTAGGTTGGCTTGCCTTGGACTTGGATTTGGATTTGGTGGCAATTCATACTAAGGGATATCAAGGCTTCTATCTACATCAAAATTAGGTTCTATCTCTCTAATTTGACCTTCTTTTGAATCCCTAGTTAATTGGTAATTTGCTGGTTAATGTGGCATATACTATAGCTATTTTTCTAGGTGTTTTCTAGCACCTCCAGCCCCTATTTTGAAACCCTAATATAATCTTAACATCAGTCTGTTTAATTCCTTGAAAATTCCCTTGTTTTGATTTCCCTGGTTTCATTAACTGCTATACTTTATTTTCCCTACACACCAAGTGTTTGTTAAAATTTTCATAATGTTTGTTCGGTGGATTCTCTGTTTGGGTAGCACCTAGGGATTGTCCAACCATTTGGAAATCACTCAATCACTCTCTAAAGCGTCTAGACTTAACCACTTTATCATACACCCATATTTTTACATCAATTCTATTGTTTAGAACACTTTTATAGACACTTTATTACATCCAGAATTTCTGGACAGCAAGCATGCACTTTAGTTTTCCCTAAGTTAGTTGGATACTTATACATATAAATTAGGTTATAATTATGTTATTTACTTTGTTTTCCCTAGTTCCTTTATTGCACATCTAGATTTATTGAAGAACTATTTGATTTGCTTTCTTTTGAGTACTAATAGTAATCTAGGTTATAGTGCTACTTTACTTGTGCTATTTTATGTCTAATCTCTTTAACACACACATCACTTACCTACATACATGCTGCATCAAAATGCTTTTAAGAAAAATATATATATTTCGCTTTTTTCATGATTGAAGAAAAAACATTATGCATCCTACACACTTTACTCAAATTAATATTAACCCATTCAAATTTACAATTTATTCAATTCTAACAGCATATATCATCTCCAATAAGTGAAATAATATTTCAAAAACTAAATAGTAAACACATTAGTAGTATATGCACCCTATACATTGATTAGGCTTAAACATACCTCACTAATTAGAATCCTTTCTGATCGCCGCCATGGAACCTTACTAGGACTCATTAGTTTGTGGCTATGCTCTTTAACAAATTTGGTGACAACCCACTTCACTGCATCTCTTAGAGCTCGCCTTAACATTGTATTACATCCTTCTCTGGTTACTGGCAGTGGAAGAAGAGTTCTGTCTTTCCGATGTTCATACTTTTTTGCACGGAAGCCTTCTTTCGAGCAAACAAAATCTTGACCAATAACTGCATTGTTTAGTCGTGCACGGCGATTATGATGAATACGAACAGTGAAACCTATACGTTGTCCAAATGCAACATAGAATTCCCTAGCCTCATCTCTCGACTTGAACTCCATACCAATATACGGTTCTAAAGCATCAGGATTTATAGGTAATGCTTCAACTGATAATTCTATTATCTTGTCATTTCCATCTGTACATAAATCTAAATTCTTTGAGGGATCATCTTCTGTTGTTTCATGATCATCCAAGGTCTCAGCCTCCGAACCTCTGTTTCTTTCTTCTGAATCAAGTCCTTGACCAAAGATACTCTCCATTAAGCTCCTAACACAAAATTAAACAAACATTAGTCAATGCATCCCCCTGACACTCCAACAGACATGCAAAAGAAAAGTAAAACTACATATTCCCAACAAAACCCCTAAAAAAGAAAAAAAAAAAAAAAAAAAAAAAGAAAACAATGGCCCATTCCATCATGAGTACAAACAACAAATTGACTAGACCTAAAAGATAATAACTAGAGCAGTAACAATGCACAATAAAGACAATTACTTAAAGTGCAGAACAAACGGGTAACATGCCATGCTCAGTAAGTAATAACAAGAAGAACAGGCTATAAAGGTTAATAGATGGAAATGCATTAAAACATGGAGTTATTTTTTAATCATAAAAGCCTTCAAATATGTTTTTTAAGGTAAGAATTATCTGAAATATCAAATTGAGCAGGTCGAGTATGAAAGCTGCCTTGATCATTTCCAAAATGGTCAACTACGTACATGATTGAGGTTCTATAATTCAATCTTGCTAGTGGGATATTCCAATTTAAAAGACAAATGATTTTTTTTCGACAATCAAAAATAATATATTCAAGAAGTATAAGGGACAAGAAGTTCCCAAAACACTATACAATGGTACCAATGGGAAACAACATTACAAAGAAAGAATCATAACCCCAAAAAAAACCAACAGAATCCTCCTGACAACACAATAAATCTCAATAACAGTTCCATTCTCGAGCTAACATCCCATTCCTCATAATTTCACCCCCCTTAACATCTCGTAGCCTAAAAACCAATTCTCTCTTAAGCTCTCTTGTTGATCTTAATGCTTAATCGAAGGCTTAGCATGATCCTTGAACATCCAATTAATGCGATCCAACCACACAAACAGATGCAGGCACCAACCTTCATCCAACCATTAATGAGACTAGCCAGATCTGGAGGAGATACCCAATTCATGAAGTCCCTCATCACCCCATACCATACCTCCCAAGCATAGGGGCAATGAAAGAGAAGGTGTGAAACCTACTACTCCCCACTCCTGTAACAAAGTAGGCATAGATTTGGAAGATACATACCCCCATTTATCAAAGTATCCAACATCAAGATTTTCCCAAGACAGCAATCCAATGAAAAAATTGGATCTTAGAAGGGGCAGGATGAAATCAAATTTCCTTCAACAGGAGACGAACAATCTAGGATGGATCAAACTGATTAAAATAGGAATTAATTAAGAAAGTACTCCAGCACCCGGCCTCCAAAATTTTCATTTTCTTCCTTCAAAAAAATTCAACAATCTTCCAATCTACCTAACAGCCTCACAATTGATTGGACTTCCAAGTCAAAAGCCAGTCTCCTCAAAACCGGTTGCCACACCACCAACCCATAAGCACTCATTAAAACTCTGCTACCTTCGTTTTTGTATTCACTGCCATCAAATAAATATCCAGGAATAAGGTCTTCAAAGAAACCTTTCCACAAATCCTGTCTTCCCAAGATAAAGTCCTCAGTTCATCCCCCACCCTATATCCTATTTCCTCATTTAACTCTAGGAAATATTTCTTAAGTCCTTTCCATAAAGCCCTACCATGAGAGCACACCTCTCTACAATCCCAACCATCCTGCCATCTGTACTTGGCTACAACCACACTCCAAATTCTCTCCTACACCAAAGCACCATAACCATTTACAAAGCAAAGCCATATTCATCAAGATGACCAGCTAAAGGCCCAAACCTCCTTTATTCTTCAGAGTACACACTTTATCCGAAGTCACTAAGTGGTGCTTAGAGGTTCCCCTCCAAAAGATATCCCTCAGCAATTTCTCAATTCTCTAGGCCACTACTCCTGGAATGATGAAGAGGGACATAAAGTAGATTGGATCACTAGCCAGAGCAAGAGTTACCCTTTCACCCTTGACATATAAAACAGTTTCCACCCAGTTAACTGCCGCTGAATTCTCAATTCCACAAGGTTCCAAATATTTTTCTCTTTATACGTAGCCCCAAAAGGAAGACCCAAATAGGTAATAGGAAAATGACCCATCTTGCAGCCCAAGTTACTAGCCAACATCTACGGATTCATCACCTCACTCACTGCAATAATTAAGATTTTAGCAAAATTTATCCTCAACCCCAATACAGCATCGAAAAATGTCAAAAATATGATTTGCCTCTTAATAATCACTGCAAAATATTAAGATATCATCAGAAAACTAAAGGTGAGATATCTTCGGTCCCTCCTGACCCACCTGAAAGCTTTTGAACAACCCCTTCTCCATCGCCCTAGCCAACAAACCCTTAGAACAAGACTAACAAGAAGAAAACAGGTGAGAGAGGGTCCCCTTGCCTCAACCCTCTAGAACTACCAAAATACCCCCATCAATCCATTCACAAGCATTGAAAAGGATGCCAAATTCTAACACCTTCTCATTCACCCTCCACCTTACCTTGAAACCATTCTTACCAAAAACATAATCTAAAAGCCCCCAGCTCACATGGTTGTTTCTCCGTGTCCCCTTTGCAGATAAACACTAGAATACCAGATCTCAATCTCAAATCAATACACACAAAACATTGTTAAACTGGAATCTTTTCGGGCTTTGGCTCAAACTAGAATCTTTTCACGTATTGGCAAAATCTAGCCTTTCGTGATGATTTGCAGCATGGTTGGTGGAGGAGGACCAGTATGGATTCTTTACACCACTCCAACTGGTTCGATCTCTTTCTTTTGAGCTTCTTCCAAACTTCATTCCAGCTTTCAGAATCAGGCTTTTGATATAGAACTGGAGAAGATGTAGAAATCTGAGCTCGTTCTGCCTCTTGTTTGGCTTTAATCTTTCCCTGTTCAGCCTCACACTTTTCTTGTATAGCCTTATCCTTTCACACCCTTTCTGCAACTCATTAAATAGACAATTTATTTCTTGCGTTTCAATTTCTTGTAGTCTGGATAGAAGAATCTCACTTATACATTGAAGAATTACACAATGCCACTTGTCTGATTAGAAATATTGCATTGTATGACGAAGATGCCTTTCTACCAAATTAAATTCATTCCTGGTCTCCTCTTCATTTAAAGATTTCGCCCATATTTCATATTCTTGACAATTTCGAGATACTTCATACCCATTATATTTCACCATGATTTATATTCACAGGAACACAACTAGATAAGAATTAGTTGATGTAGGATATAGCTCTGATACCCAAATTGATGCAACACAACACTAGGGATACCAATTGGATGTAAGAGAATAGACCAAAATAATGTAAAAGCAATAATATGATTAAAACAGTCCAAAATTTGACACTTTGAACACTTTCAAGTAACCACAAATACTTAGAATTGAGGAATAGAATAAAGGAAAGGGAATTGGAAGAGATTAGGGAAAAAAAGAGAGAAAATATAATAAAAGAACCCACAAGGGAAATTCTACAATTTCTTAACATAAACCCAAAATTATTGAAATACCCCTGCTAACGAGTCAAAAAACAAGAATAAGTGATATCCATACCAAATTTCAAATTATTTTAACAAATAAAAGTATATAAAAAGTTAGGTTTACTGTCAACAGTGTTTTTTGAGGGAAAACATAAAACCAATGGATATTCTTTGATCTATAGATTCTAACTTGTTTGCTTAATGTTGGGGATGTACTGATGGAAGCAGCAAGATGATAATGAAAGTATAAGAACAAGAATAAGAAAAGATGAAAAAGAAGAAGAATGGAAGAAGATAGAAAGAAGAGGGGAAAAAGGAGAGCCTAATGGCTACTACACAAAGAGAATAGGGATATAGCAGGGGATAGGGGCACACGGCCAAGAAGCCAAGCTTCAACAAGCAAAATTTAATTCATTCAATCAATCTCTCAATACAAAAACATGTAACCCTTATATACAGGCTTATAAACACCCAAAAGAAAAAAATAGCAAGAACCTAAAATAGAAAGTCTCAAACTTGGGGCCTAAGAGTTGCTGAAAGAAAAACTATTAAAAACCACACATTCCTAAGACCAAAACCTACTAAAACCTTAACTTTCTAAAAACTAAAATTACCAAAACACACACTCTACTAGGAGCTATCAACCAGCCCTTTGTAGGACCCACATGTTGACTCTAAGATTTCATAACTTTATTTTTGTCACTTACTGATATCATATTAGTATTTTGGTGATAACTTTTGCAAATCATATTGGATTTGTGAAATCTTAGTCTCGTTAGAAAGGTAATTGAATAACCTCTCTAATGATACCAAAAGACAAGTTTATACTTTAGAAAACTTGGACTAAAAGTAAGTGACGAGATTACAACTCAAAATAAAAAAAAAAACCAAAAAAATTAAACTACCCATAGCACTATTGGCTTTATTACATTTGAATTATCCCACCACCCCTTACAAACTATTAAACTCACATAACTATGGTTCCTAATTTCGATTTCGATTAATATTTCTCCCAAGGGTGTTATGAAAATTTCGGTGAAAATTTGACGTATCATTTCGAAATGTTGGAAAATTTATAGAAATTTTCTATGTATAACTAAAGAGGTAATATATTTGTTCATTCATCTAAAATGAATTTTAGTAATTATTAAGTTATTAAGGGTATTAAATAATTTAAGTTATTAATTAAAACGGTTATTAAGGTATTAGGCTATTAATTAATACAATTATTAATGTATTAAATTATTAATTAATATAGTTATTAAGGTATTCAATTATTAAATAATAGAAATATTAAGTTATCAATTGAAGGGTGTTATGGTAATTACATCTTAACTCTATCCCATCGTAATAAAAGGATAAAAAGCCCTAATGAGTTGTTCGATACTGAGAGCGAGAGATGCAGAGAGGGGGTGCTACAGAAAAAATACCTCCGGTGGCTAATGACTCTCGCAAAAAGATGCGAGGAAGACGACGACATCTAGCGACCAAGACAGCAACATCCAATGACCAAGATGACAACATCCAGTGACCAATATGGCATTTTACCTGTAAGTTTTTTTTTTTTCCCTCTCTTCTCAAGTTCTTTTTATTCCTCCTTTTTTTCTTCTATTTTTTCAAAAAATTTACGAAATTTAGGAAATATAGGATTTCCCACGTTTTTCATTTCGACCTTCCAAAATTTTGGCGAAACTTTTGCAATTTCGTCGAATTTGGAACCATGCACATAACACTCAAATTTAAATCTGACCCTCTTGTGTGGGGGCACATACACAAGTCTCATTAGAGTTCACATCAACTGGGCTAGCCCGAATCCCGACATGTGTGGCCCAAAAAATAGATGGGCCGGGCTAAGCTAACTTCAAGCTGGGTTGAGTTCGGGCCCTACTTTTAGGCCCAAAGTTTTATTCGGGCCTAGTTTGGGTAAACTCAGTTTCAGCCCAAACTCAGCTCGACCCGACCTAGCCCAAAATAGTAATCAAATATAGCCTGGCCCAATCCGGCCTGAAACAAGTATAAAATATAGCTTGGCCCGTCCCTACCCAGCCCGAAATTGGTGTAGCTTAGCCTAACAAATATAGGGCAATTTTGGGCCCATTATCAAGCCAAATTTAAAAAGGAGATTTAAGTTCAAGCAGCCCCAATTCGGTCCGAAGCCCATGATTATAACATGGACCAAGTTCTGGCTAACTACCTCAGCCCAAGTTCGGGCCAACCCCGGCCCGATTGATAGCCCTAACTTACCTATCTGAAATTGCTAATGGGTTATGCCCTTTTTTTTATGAATCAACATACTAAAATAGTATTACTTCCTCTATCTAGGAATCCTCTCTTATAAAAATCCTGCACCACACAAAACAAGTCCCTTTTTATTACTTCCTAGCATGTTTGGAAAAAAACTAATGAAATACTAACGAGTCTAGGAGCTTTATCTGCCTCTAGATGCCAATTTTTTTTCCTTTACATCTTCCTCATCAAAGGGGTGCTCCAGCCAATGTGAAATTGCAAATCAAATATCCCCAAGAAAAGCAAACCATCTAATATACGACAACTACATCTAGGTTTCCATGTAGAGTCCCCTATAGAAGTCCACCACCCTAACATCTTCACCCTTTCTAACACTCCTCCCCTACCTTCAGCCTAAATATAATTTTATCCATCTCCTACAGCTAGCCATCCAATGAAAGCATCTCATATTATTGTACCCTTTCTTCAACTGCTAAACTCGAGATTTCTGTCTCCACATAACATCTTCAATGGAACCAACCCTCCAACATTCTTCTTTTAGTGCCATTACTTGAAACTTCCTCTTCAGTCATCCCCTTGTCTTTTTTGTCTCACCTTTCAATAGCTCCTAAAGCCCCTCACTTCTAGCCCTCCGAACGCATCTCTATTCCATTTCTTCAAGTTCTCCTTCAATAGCTTGAGCTTGAGGTGAACTCTTTGACTTGGAAGTGGTTGGATCAAATCTGCTTGTAGACAACTCAAGTTTATGAAGAAAGAGAAAGAAGAAGAGAGAAGGAATGAGAGAAATCTTAAAGATTTATAAACCATATGGGAGAGTTTATGTTCTCCATACGTCAGAATGTATAACAAGGGCTAAATGAGGTAATCCCAATCATACCTTTGCCAATACATATAAACTCCATACCAACCATATATACTACAATGACACAAATACCCTCACCATATGTTACATATAAAGTACCCCCTTTATATACTTCTATACTCCCCCTCAAGCTAGTATGTAGATCTTTCATACGTAGCTTAGATACAATACTAGGACAAAATGATCACTCAGACCCTATAAGAAAAACCTAGTTCCTTCAAAAGATCCTCAGCCATAACAGTTCACATACACCATGACCGGTAAGCCATAGAGAGAAATTTAGCTTCAAGGCTGATCTGGTAACCACAAGTTGCTTTTTACTTCCCCACATAACTAAATTTTCATCAACAAAAATACGATAGCCAGAAGTAGATCACCTATCTTAGACTAAGCTTGTCCAGTTAGTATCAGTATAAGCTTCAACTTGTAGATATAACCTTCTAAAATATAACAAGCTTTTACTAGGATTTCTTTTCAAATAGTGAAGAATCCGATAAGCAACCTCTGGATGCATAGTACGTGGAGCAAGCATAAACTAGATGATGACACTAATTGCATAAGTAATGTCCATCCTGGTAAAAGAAAGATAGATGGGACATACTACAAATCTTTGATATCGGCCAACATCAATCAGTTGATCCCCTTCATCTTCATTAAGACGATGATTAGGATCTATAAGTGTGTCAAACGGCGTCCAACAAGACATCTATGTTTCTTGTAACAAATCCATAACATATTTCCACTACAATATGAAGTTACCTTTCTTGGATCTGGCAACCACAATCCCAAGAAAGTATTGTAACTACCCTAGATCTTTGATATCAAATTCCTTAGCAAGGTTGATATTTCACTTATGTCATTTCTAGTAACAACTATATCATCGACATAACAATGAGTTCAATAAATTTACTTCCATGATGTTTAACAAAAGACGATGATCAGCCTAACACTATTTGTGCCCATATTTCACCATGGCACCACTAAATCTTTCAAACTAAGCTCTTGGAAACTGTTTTAACCCATAAAATTCTTTTTTAAATTTATGAACTTTCATTTACATATGGACGACAGAATCTGGGTGGAGGTCTCATAAACAGTTCTTCAAAATTACCCAGTAGAAAGGCGTTCTTGACATCAAACTGTAATAGAGGTCACTCTTGATTGGTTGCCAGTGATAACAAAACTCGTATGGAGTTCATCTTTACATCTCTCAATCATCCCATCTTGCTTCAATTCACTGTAAACACCCATTTCCTCTCTGCTAGTTTTTTTTTTCCATTGGAGAGATCAACAAGATCTCATGTTTCATTTTTTCCAAGCACCAGCTGTCAACACCTGATTTTAGCACAAGAATCGAAAAAACATTTTCTATTTGGCAACACTAACTCTTCAAAAGACCTTAGGAACCCTAATACCCAAGTAAATACATGAACACTTCTTAATAATGCACTCCAAAGAGCACACTACTCAAAGCAGAATAACCCCAAGTGCAGGATGTAGCAAAGTAGTAAAAACCCGGTAAGACCAGGGTCGATCCAGAGGGACTAAAGAACAAACAACCACAAGAAAAAAACATGGAATAGAAAATTAGCAAGAATAAAGAAAAGAGAGAGTTTGATTGTGACCTCAAGGTAAAAAAAATTAAATAAGTTAATTCTAAAGAAATGACAAAAATGAACTAAAGAGTTATGAATTAAATCAGGAGATGAAC
>JAOXJP010000001.1:21902989-21915784 GCA_025762735.1 Platanus orientalis
GTATAAGAGACAGAGGCTGTAGAATGATCTCCGGTGCCTCTGACGGCTTCTTGGCGGTGGTAACTATAAGATTGTCAATCTCATAATATGGGCTTACATAGATCAAAGCCTTGGATTAAGTATGAGCGAACCAGATAAGTCCATTAATATTGTGATCATTTGATGTATAGGGCTATGGTACATCTTGTAGTACCGTATCGGTATTTATGTGTTTTGATAAATTTAAAAGACTGAAGAGTTGTAAGAACCATTTCTCTAAAGAATGTGTCTTTTCGTAAACGATACATCTTCTCTTTTTGTTCAACGGTTGCATCTCTTCAAAACGAGAAGATGTGTATGAGTAGGAAATGGTGTGATAGGTGACCCTTCTAACTTTATTTAAAGAGGTCTTAGTCCCTATTCTCACTATGTGAAATACAACAAGTTATCCTATCATTTGGATGCACAAGAAAAGTAACAGAGAATAGAAGACAAGACAAAACAAGATAATCACAAAGCTTTAAAGAAACTATAATAACGGGTAAATCGTATTTAGTTTTTCATGTATTTCTTTATCAAAAAAATATGATTATGTTATAGTTTTAAATATAAAATATCTAATAAGTGGTATCAGAGCAAGGTTAGATTTAGTACTAGGATTCATTGTACTAATCTGGTTTAAGTATACAAAAATTTTGATCCATTGATTAGTGTGAAATTGGGAAAAAAGGGTCACGTAGGTTTGCACAAACACGCTTTCTTCAACCGTCAACAAGACCTTCTACTTCTAGGATGACAAGCGAAGATACACCTTCAAGCATACAGAATAGCACGTCTCATGAATCAGCACCGTCGTGTTGACTCGGTGGTATGGAGATGTTTAGTTCAGATATTTTGCTCTTGGAGGCAGAGCTACGGGTAGGATGTGAAGAAGGATGAGACGATAATGGTTGAATCCAATTTAGCCATGGCTCTCATGAGGATCTAGACCGTTTAACGTCTTAATAAGGAGATTGATTTTAGGTTCTGTTAAGAGTTCTAGTATATCTACAACACTGCCTACTTTCCAATCAATCAATTTATTAGGATATATTTGTGATAACGACTATTTTTTTATATCATGATTGTATTTTGTCTGCACTCCTTTCTTACACCTGAGTGCCAGACCACTCAAGACCAATGAGAGGGCTGTAGAGCTCATCACAAATTACTACTAGGCTGTAGAACTCATCCGCACAAAGGAAGCTAAGGTAGTGTCTGGAATAACTTACTTTTAACAACTTTTGACTTCTAACACTCCAAAAGTCATGAGTACCTATATTTTTTGTTTTTTTTTTGTTTTTTTTTATGTTTTCTGTGTTTGGTTAGCTAATTAAAAAGTTACTTACGCATAAGTCATAAGTAGGAGGGAGAGAATAAAAAATCAACTTTTTTTTAAATTGGGATCCAAAACAACTTACTAAATAGATTAAGCCATTGACTTGTGCAAAAATTTTGATGGATCAAACCCTATAAATAAAATAAGTAACTTATTCTTTAAGTCAAAAGTCAATTATAAATTTATCCAAACACTACCTAAGAAAAAACATTTAGTGAACCACAGCTCAGAAGTTTAGAAGCCTTCCAACAAGCTGAAAGTCAATTATAATCTATCTAGTAAGTTGTTTTGGATCCCAACTTAAAAATAAGTTGATTTTTTATTCTCTCTCCTACTTATGACTTATGCATAAGTAACCTTTTAATTAGCTAACAAAACGGAAAAAACAAAAAAAAAAAAAAACAAAAAATAAAAAACATAGGTACTTATGACTTTTGGAGTGTTAGAAGTCAAAAGTTGTTAAAAATAAGTTTATCCAGACACTACCTTAGCTTCATTTGTGCAGATGATCTACAGCCCTCTGATCGGTCTTGAGTGGCCAGGCACTCAGGTCTAAGAAAACCCGAAAGCCAAGACTCATGTCCCTGATCGGTCTTGGAATAGGTCTGAGAAACCTAAGAGCCAAGACTTGTTTCTTTAATCGGTCTTGAATGGGTCTCATCCCTAACCGGTCTCAGATCTCATGACCGGTCTTGAGTGCCCAATCACTCAGGATTGAGTAACCTGAGAGCTAAGACTTGTGCCCCTGATCAGTCTTGCATGGGTCTCACTCAAACCGGTCTCCAATCTCCAAACTGATTAGGCAAGTAATTTTTTGAAAATAAAAAATCATCACGTTCAATTCAAATGTGATGGCCCTAAGCTTTTGACGGTTGGAAAAAATTCCAATCCAAGATCCCTCATTATCTCATGCTTAATATAAAAAAGAGAATTCCCCTCCATCATTTAAATACTTCAAGTACCAAGTGAAAAATCATTTTGACAATACGTGAGCTCTCAAATTCAAAAATCTTTCAACCTTCTAATAGTTAAACTCCAAGAGTGAATTCCCTCTAGAAAATATCTCTCTTATTCTTTCTCTTCTATACATTTATTTACAAATCGTAGAGGAGAGGCATTTGTAAGTTATCCCAAGAGAAAACTTTAATTTGACACAACTCAAAAATCTTAAGAGCCTAAAGCTTGAAGCATTATAGGTCCAATAGTTACATTAACTCATCAAGGAATACTCTCACTTAGTAAGAAGAAGAACAACCCTTGAAAAATAATATTTTCATTCATTTCATTCATATTCATCTTTGAGTTCATTGAGCTTCAACCGGAGACACTGCACTCATTGGAAACACCGAGTGTATGTGTATGTTTGCATGTGCAAGTGGTTTAAGGTTTTTGTTAATTTTAATCTAGATTGTGTTTAATTGTGCTTCCATTTACACTTACTCATTTTCATTTCAAACACATAGGCCAACTTGCATAATCACTTGTTTAGTTGTTTTTAATTTGTTTTGAACAATATCACAACAACAAATTGCTTTGGTCACACTCACTATTACACAAAACAAAAATGAGACATTTTTAAGTTTAAATTTGTAAGAAAACTTAAAAGAACTTGAAAATAATTTATAAATCCTATTCACCCCCTCTAGGATAAGCCCATGTAGAATTTCAGTCTCTAATTTCTCTTTTAAAATCCTACATACACAGGATTACATGTGTACACACCCCCTTGCTCAAGTGGTTGCAACATAGCCTCTCATTGGATCGAATCACTTCAGCAGCTTTCTGTAGTGTTCAAATGTCATCTACCTTTCAACTATGGAGCAAATCCAGCTCTATGAAACTCCTATAAGCATGCCCCTAATGGTCCTACCAAAAAAATTAAATAAAAAAAAAAAAAAGAAGATATTTTAAAGGTGTAAGTTGTATACTTGTATTATATATCCTAAATATACTGCCCAGCAAATATTCTGTGATGAAAATGCCTCTGTAGTGGTTATAGTGAATTATAAACAGACATCAACATTGCATGCACCTAGGCAGGTTGAGCCGTGTCAAAGTGCCAAATATTCTAAGATCCCGAGTAAAAGTATCTGGGTAACACTAGTCTGATTAATTTAAAACTTATCCGACTTATTACTCACACTCCCAAGCAGGCCCCATGGTCTGCCTGGACCAACACCTGAGAGCCCCAGCCGTTCACTCTTCAAATATGCCTACTTTGCCTAGAACGGATTCATAGAATGGTCGCTGCTGTCAATGACCACATGCCCACAATCACACACAAAAAGAACAGAAAAAGAAGTAGAATTCTCCACATTTCACATGGAAAAAAGCACACAATAGATACATGCTCCTTTACAAAACCGAATCAATACATACCTATTTTTTTCCCACCTCGGATCCGACAAGTCAGCCATATTCTGGACTAATTTCATATACTTGGAAATTATCTCCTTCAACCCTCTTTTTCCACTGTAAGATGGGTCTCGAGTCTCATCCCTCAATATTCTGCCAATTGTGTGACTTTGAACCCAAGAGTGACACACTGCGACAAACTGTCACCCAACCTGCCAGTACATGATTCATAACACGCATTCCTTACATCAAGTCTTCTACCTTTTTTCTTTTTTTTGACCCCTCTTTTTTCTTCAATATTTCATCCCCAACTTCTATATCTACTTTGAGGCCAGTGCACATTAACATTTTTTTTGTAACTATTGTGCATTAAGTTAATGATAGTAAAGCTTTCCTCCTTAGGTGCTCATCATACTCCCGTGGTACTGTAAATTGCATAAGCCAATAAGAGTGGAATTGGCAGGCAAAATCCCGGGAAATGAAGAAATGGGTTCATTGCATAAGCTTTCATGATAAATCTACAAAGCTGTAAAAAAGGAAAAAAGAAAACCCAAAAAAGGTTTAAAAAAAATAAATTAAAAGGGTATTAGTAAAATCAGATGGAAGATTACATAAATAAAATAATAATCACATTTTCTGTTTGACTAAATAATCATAAAGAAAAGGCCCAGCTCAGTTATGTCTAACACCTATTTGATATAAACTTATAGTGAAGATTACTTAAAGCACACTAATCAAAAAGGAAAGTACCAAGTTGAGGTGTTGTGGAGAACATGATGAACACATGCAGAAGAGACAGGGGAGAGCCAAAGGTTCCATGGGTCCCACCTACGTGACCTTAGAGATGAACAAACAAATGCATTGGATTGCTGTATTCATCTGACATTAAACATCCTTTTGGATGGTTTTTCATCTTTTCTTCCTCTTTTCTTTTACATTGTAGACAACAAGTCTATTGGAAATGGTCATTAAAAACTTAAATAATTTGCATTCTTATGATCTACACTGAATATGAATGGATCTGGGTGTTGGATTGGGACAAGTGCACAAGTGCTTGACTTGGTGAACCCCAAAAAATAGAAGTCATGAATGTGGCAGAATATCTCTTAATTGATGAACTAAAATATTTTTATTGTATTAATAAGGATGACATTTGGTTGCATGGTGAGATATATAACAGGCTGAATGGTATTATTTGTGACAATATCAGGGTTTCCTTGAAAACAGTAAACCGATAACCATGGAAAATTGTTAATCCTTTTTACGTTTGATTCAAAAATAAAACCCAAGAAAATTTATAGGTGTTGATTCTGAATCTGCTTAGTGTTGGAATTGGAAAAACGAATGGATAACCCCACAAAATAGGTTTCAGTTATCTGGTCACATTTGGTTTAGACCTAGGATATTGGTATGGGACCCTTCGAATTGTAGTTATCAACATATCTCGGATGTGAGCATGTTGCCCACATCATGCTTTATTGTATGCACAGAAATGAGAGCAATGCAAAAGAAGAAAAAAAAGAGGGAAGAGAAAAGAAAAGAAAAAAACAGCAATACTGGTAATTGAGGCCTTACCCTCCAATGTAGCCAACAAATGATCAAGCAAAAAACAATGAGAAGTTTTCTCATCCAACGCCCACCACAGAGTAACTTTGATCCTCTATTGCTTTGGAAGTCATAAACAGATCTCTTAGCTTCATCAGCATAGTCATCTTCTTTCTTCCCTGACAGTAACAGAAAATGAAGCCGATGTACTGCTCTTTCGGCGGCCAATGCCTCTATAACCAAAAAAGCAGGCAAGACTACAATATAGAGGTGGGGTAGGACCACCACCATTACATCCGGATGGCCAATATATGCCTGTTTACCCCTCTCTCGGGTGATTTTAACAACCCAACCCTTGTAGGTAATGTAGGCCCTGTCACCACCTTCAGTGAAAACTTGCCCAAACCCCCAAGGGAAGAATATCAGGTAGAACAAGTAAACTAACATACCGAACCACAGGAGGGAGACCCTACAGAACTCTGTTAGGACCCATAGTATACCACTTGCAAAGCCTTTCTCAACAATGAAATTATTATATGTGTACTGCTTCTTTGAATATGTGAGAAGAGCTTTTGAAATAAGAAGCATTGAGAAGAGAAAAAGAAGAACAAACCACAGAATTGGGTAATACAAGGTGGCCCACTGACAACCCATAACTAGAAACTCCTTCCACTTCCAATTAAGCTTTGCAGTGAGACCATTAATGGAGAATGGCCTTAACTCACTTAATGTTGGTCTTCCCTTGATGTTGATTGCTTCTATCTGCAGCAAGTATCGATCTGGAGATGAGCCCTCAAAGGCTCTCCAATTCCATGGGACAGTATAAAGATCTCCTCTACTGGAGTTCTCCTCATGCTTTTTCATAGATGCCTCCATTACCATATCGAAATTTCTGGACCTTGAGTCATAGATCCTTGCCACAACCGACACAATTGGCAGAGATGAAAATACCAGAGCTCTAACTGTCTCATAAGATGATGGAAATGTAGAACAACAGCTATAGTCGCGAAGAGATGAAGCTGTTACCATGAAGCGTGAGTCTAGTGGAAATGTGGGAAGTATGATGGTTTTTTTAGCTCCCAATTTAAAGTCAATGTCAACAAATGAAACATGGCCTGCATCAATGGCCAGCACTCTCATGACCTTACTCTTCTTCCAGTCACCCATCTCCCACTCCCAGAATTCACTGACTGGTGGGGTTCCATCAGAACAAATTTTGCTACCCATGGTACTTCCTAGAGGTGTTTGGTTGATATTTAGCTGGAAATACTTCTCTGACAATAAGAAATGATGACCTGACTGATGGTGCCACTTCAAATTCTTACCAAACCCTGTATGAAGATGCCCACATAGATATGCTGACAAGGAATGCTTGAGAAAAACATCTTGCAGAGTCTTCCTGGAATCTGTGGGTGCTGTGAATGAAAGTGGAAAGTGCCCAAAGGATATCTTTGTTACCTGTTCTTTTGATTGAGAATTCCACTGCGAGAGCTCAAAATCTATGTCATCTAGTAGTTGGTCTGTTGGATGCCCGAAAAAATTAGTTGGGCCCCGTAAACCAACAGACATCGTGCTATCAAACCCAACAAATAGATGCTTCCATCCACCACTCTGGATGTTGCAGCAGCACATTGTGTCAAGAGTAAACAAACCAGCTCTATAAGTACACACATATTGAAGAGCTAAGCATATAAGTCCAAGGTTTCAACGACTTAGATTCAACTCCAACTCATTGATGGTTGACTCAACTCAAAAGACGGTGGAGTAATTGATCAAGTTTTCCAAATACTTAGCTAAGCTTTAATGTGGGACTTTATAACTACAATCTTACATCATAAAACAGTCATAGAGATATATTCAACTAGTTATTAAAGGGATTTTTTTTTTTTTTTTTTTGATGAATGTTATAAAAGGGAAATGAACTGACAGCAGAAGCATTTAACCCAAAAACTTGAAAGTAGAAACACATTTGACCAAAGGTCTGAAGGTGAGTGATTTCAAAACTCAAATAAGAATGACAAGTTGTTGAGAAATCAGCTTAGTTTCTTCAGGGTAATTTATAAATGGAATTATACTATATATCAATCCAAGCGTTGATCAAATGAAGTCAACTTCACAAGTTTTTCAATTTTCTAGCGGGTTTTGAAGCTTATAAGAATCTTCTAAGAGTAACATGGTATGAAAATTTCATATGCCAAGGTCACAATATAAAAGTGAATTACATAGGATATCCAAATATAATGTAATACCTTGTTGAACCTATCTTAAAGAAAACGTCTTACCTGAACAGTGACGCTGTGAACATTTCCAGTTCTTTTTAATCGCCCATTGATACTATACTTTGGAAAGAAATCAAATGAGCCACCAACCTCTGGTACACCATATTTATCATGGTTCCCTCTAAGATCATAGAAGATATTCTTATCAAGTCCACTCCTTTCAAAAACATATTCCATAACTTTGTAATATTCGATCCACTCCTCTTCATTTTGTTTCGTTGTTAACAAGTCTTTGCTTTTGCTATCTGATCAGAGAAATAACAAAAGGAAGTCGAGAGGATTTGTTAACTTCACTATTGTAAGCTCAAAGATGAAATAGATGTTCACAACTTCATACTTTTTTCATTCTTGTGTACAATTGTGCAGTCATGTATAAATGTGGGTATGAACAGTGCACGTACATGTGTATGTGCCAGTGTGTCAATGTCTATTGTGGGAAATATGACTGCTCATGCTTACTGAAAAAAAGTTCCCTGCTTAAGCTCAATACCATTAGTTTCAATAGAAACTAAAAATTATAAATAAAAAAAGAAAAATATAAACAGGTTGGCATCCTTGGGTGTCGATATGTAATACCTCAATTATCATAAACCATCACCTATCAAAAAAAGAACAACCCTACACCATCTAAAATGTTGCAGGCATTCCACCTATAAAAATATATATATAATATATGGTATACCTCTATGTGTGTGTGTGTGTGTGTGTGGGCACCAAAGTAAGACTCTGTTTTGTATTCCAATTGAATATACTTATGAACCTTAAGGTAGTCCTCCATATATTTCCAAGATCCTCCATAAAGTAGGTGATTTTACCATAGGCTGAGATATTAGATTTGGCAATGAAATTAGCTAATACACTCTATAGACAATGAGGATTATATTTAGCCACGCTTGGATTTTGATACTTCATACATCTAATGGCAACAAGTCATACCCGTCATTTAATACCTAGGATTTGTACTGCAGTCTGAGGAAGTTCAAATTGAACACCACTAACAAGGACACTCGAAAAAGAGATCAACAGAAACTGTAAAGAGGGCCTACACCTATGTGTGTGTGTTTCCAAGTAGGGGAAGATAGGTCAGTAAGAGAATCAACCTACTTTGATGGACTTTATTTGTTGTAAATATGAGATCAGATTGAGTATTCCAACCAAAGTCTACATTGATCTCTATTGAAAGAAAATTCGGGGGGAGGGGGGGTGGAACCTGGGTCCTGACGATTACGAAAAGAAAAACATATATTTCAGATCAAGTCTTAGCAGACAAGTCCTAATAAGACCCATTAAAATTATATTAAAAAAGAAGAAGAAGAAATTCATCCACAAATGCCAGCATCATATCTCATAAATTGTGAGAAAATGAGTAACTCGCTCAATGAAACTACCATTCTATTGATTAAAAAAAAAATCATTTTAAGTCATAAGTTCACCAATTCCTAGACTAGGAAGAGAAGATAGAAAAAACCCATAATTCCTATGACAGTGAAATAAAATTAGCAATCCCATTATGAAAAACTGGCCCAAAAAAGAAATCCACAAAAACGAAAGAAAAAACAGAAAAGAAAAGAATAACAGAGAAACAGAAAACAAAGTACCTGTGAGATCACCAGTAATCAGAACCAGAGATGGGTTTATCATGGCAAGAGCAGGGCCTACTAACCTCTCAAAATCACGGGCTCTGTCTGGATAGAAAACACTAAAATGGAGATCAGAGAGCTGAACAACCCAGATTACAGATTCTGGGCCGCCTCTTAAATCTATGATAGTCCTCGTGTTGGGTTTTGTTTCTTCAACCTTTTCATGGGTTCGGAGGGGATCAGAGGTGGTTGCAGAGGGAATTGAGATACAAAGGAGGAGGAGGAGGAGGAGGAGAATTAGAACACCCATTTTGGACTTTACACTGTTCTTCATGAAGGCTTGGATTGTTTATGAAATATATATACAGAAGTGGAGATGGACTCATTTGAAGATTAACCCAAATATGATTCCTTGCGTTGATCTTACACACAGGTATTTCAAAAATATAAAAGTAACATCGCTGGACATTGATCTGGAGCGTCCGTTTGTAAGACAGTTGACTAGTGAGAGGCCTGTTCACCGTAGTGTTCTTCAAGCTTGAGAATTGGAACCTTGTTCATAAACGGGTTTTACTTTGACTTGTACGGCTGCTTAAGTGGTCATGGGTTCCAATCTTCTCCAATTCTGAATGGAGAGAGATATCACGCCAATGTTGCCAAAAGATACTTTGATGATACACAGGCATGTATATTTTGACCCATATATGTATTTACTATTATATATATATATACTAGGCGGGAGCAACGCGCAAAGCACTTTTGCTTAGTTTTATGAAATTGTTATTTATAAAAAATAATATATCTTTTATAAAAATGATCGTAGTTCTTTATGTTATTGGTTGTTCAGTTCTTCTTGAAGTCTATTTTTATAGGGTGTTTTTAATTTTTTTTTTTTTTTGGAAATGGTTTATTTTATTTTATTTTTTTGGTTTATTAATTGATGTTATAAACATGTTCATTTAATAATCGAGCTTTAAGGAAAATTCAATGGAATTAAAAATTGATGAAGCTATTAACCTGAAATGTTGTTTTTTCCTGCTATTTTTTGCGCTATAACGAGACTCAACAAATAAGACTATAAGGTTGGAATATAAACCTTGAAATAAAGGCTCGTCTCTTACCACAAACTGGACCCTTGTTATTACTCATGTACAAACTCAACTTTGAGATTGAATAATATCCATCTTAACTGGAGAGATGTCATGCTAGTATTAATCAAATAGGAATATGCATAGTCAAGTTTGAGCTAGGCTTTATTTGGGTCAAGGTAGGGCTCGTTGTTATATATTATTAGGGACTTGGGGGTTGGGCCCGGTTCAAGAAAATTCCAAGTCTTAAGATTTAAATTTGGCCCAATTTAACTCTACAGGTCTCAGTCCAACCCAAGGTCTATTACTACATTATTCAAAACTAAAAAAAAAATTAAACCTTTGTATATCCATCTATTGAACATCATACCTATAAGGCCTTGGGCTAGGCTATGGTCAACCCTAGCACATCTTAAGGTTAGGGTCAGGTTTAAACTCAATACCAGGGCCCTAGCGGGCTTAGTTTGACCTAGGCCTTTTAGGACCGAAATTCAGGCTCGACCTGGTCTGTCTTGTATGCAACTATATAACCAATGCATGACACGATGCCTAACAAAAAGAATCTATTTATTGGTTTTTAAAGGACCAAAGACAACCGACAAGATTCCGTAAAAGGCCCTAAGATAAAAGCCAAAAGTAGTTGTAGATTTTTAACATCTCGAACATAATGTTCCAAATACATAGTAATAGTGTAATTTTTTTTCATTGAATTTTAGATATATAAAAACAAAACTTGTATTTTCTTCAAATTTTTAAGCTATGTTTTAAGTTTTAATTTTTTTATATTTTTTATAAAAATAAATATTTTTCATTTGTAAGTATTTTCAAGCATTAATAACAAAATATATATTTTTTATGATAACTTCCGTTAAAAATTTAATATCTTACAAAATTTTAAAATATCCAAAAATTAAAAAAGAATTACTCCAATTTTTTTGAAAAATAATTGCCAGAAAGGGCCACAACTAATGGCATCATTCTTTTCCTTTTTTTTTTTTTGGTAAAAACTAATGGTATCATCCTGATGATGAGTATTAACTAAACGCATATATATTTAATGCACATTACAAGTGGATCTCCCATCCACATTTGTTGCCTTCAGGTGCATTAAATATGTATCTAATTTGGTATCCTCACAAACAAGAGAAATAACGGTAAAACAAGAAAAAATCATTATTCATAGTTAGATAGGCACTTACCATAATAGAGTAGATATATAACACCCTCTTTTGACCCATGTGTATTTAGAAGCCAAAAATTACTGTATGTAGCGGACTAAAAAGATTGCAAAAGACAAAACAACCCATGTTAAAAGACAAAATACCCATGCTTTTTTGCTGTGCTACACAAAGCTACGCTATAGCTTATCATTGCTCGTATTTTAGAGATACCCATTGTATCACGCATTAATTAATATGTGATAACTCTCCAGTCAGACTACACTACATTACGTAGAGTAATCCTTCTCACAGTTTCATTCTCTATGATCCTCTTATCGGTCATTTTTCGCCAGTTATGATAGTTGAACAGTCAAAAGCCTTGGAGTTAGGCTTCCTAAATCTGGCTACCCTAACTTTCTTTTTCTGCAGAAACCTTAAATGCAAACCTGCTTTATCCAACGCAAGCCTTATTCAATAATCTACGGGTGGGCATGGGCCACATTGGGCCCTGGTAGGCCCAGGCCCATTATTTACCAAGTTATGAATTATTAAATATTTTAAAAGACTTAATAAATTATATATATATATATATATATATAAGTTCGAGACTCGGGCCAGGTGGAGGTAAGCCCAAGCCTGGCCCTAGAAAAAGCTTGGGCCATGGGCTGGGTTCAGGCCTAGTTCGAGCCGAGATTTTCCAGGTTGGGCTGGGTTTGGGATGGTCTGGGCCCATGTTCACCCGTCTTCCAATCAAAGCATTTTCTATTAGAGTTAGCTGTTGGAGATATTCTGCACTGCAGTGCACGGTTCATCCCCTCATGAGGTGGCATTCGTATATGTGGGCCCACCTCCTCTGTGAGAGCGCACACTGTGCACCATAGTGCAGAGGGCACACCGTGGACCCTGAGGGGTTTAATGGTTCTCACCCATTTCTCTCTTTCAAGGGCCAAGGTTCAGACCCAAAACACATGACACGAAATCCATATACTTATCAAAAGGCTACAAAAAGATCCTGACCCGAGATGCATTAAGACGCTTTGTCACAAAGACCCTCACCACTAGGGGTAGGCATGGGCTGACCTTGGACCTAGGGATGGGCATGGGCCAGGCCAGCCCGAGCCCTGCTCTTAAATTAGCCCCAAAAATCCCGCCCAAGCTAAGCCCGACAAGGGCTTGAGGCCCAAACTTTTATTTAGGGCCGGGTTTGGGCTTACCTCAACTCGGACTAGGCCTGGCCCGAGGCCCAAACTTACATATATAATATATATGTATTATATATAATATATTAAGTATTTAAAAATTATTAATATTACATAGCTTAGTTGATAGATATGTTTTTTTTTACAATAAGTAGTGAAATCAATCTTTCTATTACACTAAAGCAAAGGGGGTAGCCCCCTCTACGTTTAGTATTCATTTCTTCCTTTCATT
>JAOXJP010000001.1:21940524-21951187 GCA_025762735.1 Platanus orientalis
TTTTTTTTTTTTCTCACCAGGGCATCTATTTTTAAGAATTCTTAAGAAAAATGATTGTTGTATTTACTCGAAGGGTTTCTGTAATCTGAATTTTGTATGGTTTTTTTGGCAGCCATAGGGATTTATTTTCTTGTTGAGAATTGGCACTCGTTTGTTTCTTAGTGACCTTGTTTTGATCTTCTTCTGAATTTGTGAATTCAGTGTTCTTATAGACCTTCTTTTAGTTTTTTTATGAATCTTGATGCTTTTAATTTTTTTTTTTTTCCCGGGAGGAGAGGAATTGGTTTTCAGAGTTTGAAAGTGATGATTTCAGTTGGTTCTTGATCTGGGTTTCTAAGTTTTTTCTTCCTTTTCGGGTATTTTAGAATTTTAGAGGGAGATGATCCGCCGTTCAATAAGGGCTGTTCTAAATCTTTGTTCTCGTAGGCAACTTGGGGTCTCTCTATTTTTTACATTAAATTGAAATTTGTGACATTGGCAGGTGGGTCTTTCTCGAGAAATTCAGGAGTTTAAGAATTTGACTACAATGCGTGCACCATCTTTGCTTGCCCAGTGCTTGCCTGGCCTGCTGCCTCATCACCGTAGAAGTCATAGCATCTCCTCCATTTCGGAAAGTGATGTGCATCTCCCATCACCAGCAGTGGAAATTCTCCCTTCAAAGGTAGCTTCCCACCTAATTCACCATTTCTTGCTCATGTGACATGCTTGAGCTTCAAGACTAACAGACTTATATTTTTTTCACCATTTTTAATTTTCAAAGTTGATTGGAGTTTTTAATATTCTGGTATGTTCTTTGTTGAGAACATGGGATTTCATTAACATTTAACCACTGTTAATGGTCTTTTGTTCAGACTGCTCTCCCATACAAGTATGCTGGGGAGAATGTGGACTTGCAAGGGCTCAACATCTTCAAGGTACCTCAGATCCTTGGCTGTTAATCCTTTTTGCTTAATGGTTTATTTTTTTTATTTATTTTTTCTCCTTGCTTTCAAATTGGTATTCATTGTGAAGGATTAAAATGAAATTGGAAAATGGCCAAACACCAAGATTTGTGGCTCATCAGCAGATGGTTTTGACTGTTCCGATGCAGTGTTCATGTTAAAATGCTATATTAAATTTGTCTTTTGCTTTCTTTGTTCATCTTGAATAAGCTTAAATGAAACCATCAGCTGAACTGATGTGAAAAAATGAAAATTTAAAAAGTGGGTTTTATACTAGCAGTTACTATCAGCTAGGTTTTGAATCTTGATATTGACAAGATATAGTGCTTGCAAAGAAAGAGTTTTAAGATTGTCCTATGAATTTAAAATTGACAATGGTTGTCTTTAATTCATGTTGTAGGGAAGAGTTAGTGTTGCGGATATCATTGGTTTCTCTAGTTCAGAAATGGTATCTTCAAAATCTGAAGGTAACTATCCTAGACCTCAATCCATCAAGGTAGTTGTAAAATTCTATTGTGATTGTGAATGTTGCTCTCATGGCTGTGATCAAGGATCTGAATATAATTCTGATGGAAATATTTAACTGGTCAGCTCAAGGATATGAACAGTGATAGCTTGTTTGATACATATTCAACCCTTGAAGTCCATCTTATGCTTCTGCAGGGTCTCTGAAATCCTGGGAGAGTTCTATTGATCTTGTTAATGTCCTTAAGCATGAAATTCGTGATGGACAGCTGAGCTTAAGAGGAAAGCGTGTTCTGGAGGTAAATTCTATAAAGGAATGCTTTCATTGTTCTCTGCTTTATACTTCCTTCTGGTTACCTTCGAATCCCTTTTAACAAGCTTTGCATTTTTGTGTTGCAAAATGTGTCAGATAGCTTTGGATTCAGTTAGATTACCTCAGATACACACACACACACACATATATATATATAGGCCTCGTTTACCTTCTTTTTTCAGCTTTTCAAAGGCTTCATATGCTCTTGATTTTGGAGATATTAAAGATCAATTTTGGATATTTGAATCGTTGAATAAAGGGAAGAATTGCCCCTGGACAAAGAATTTTTTAATTCTATCACCTAACTACTGTAGGATGTGTAGATCTGAATCTTAGTGCCAAAACAATTACCTAACTGGAATTTGTGTTTCCTTTCAATTCTTTTGCACCTTTAGCTCAATAAACTTCATCCTATTTTTAGTTTCATTATTTTGTAAGTCCATATAGTTTAAGTCTTTGTGAATTCCATCCACTAAAGAACGAGTTGCTATTTAACTTTAACTTAAATGCATATAGATTCATATCTTGTTTTTTACTGTTATATCACGTAGACACCTTGGCACTGCCAATTGCTGGATTTTTTCAGAAAACCTTCCCATCCTTGCTTTCGTCATTGATGTAACCTCTTTTACTGCTGTAGAAGTTGAGAATAACCTTTCTTTATGGTGACTGTTGCAGCTCAGTTGTGGCTATGGACTTCCAGGAATTTTTGCTTGCCTCAAGGTATTTTCTGCCGATTGATTTTGGCCTACGATTAGTTTGTCTTCTTCATTTTAATTGAAGTTGGGATACTAAATCAAAGTTAACTGAGTTCAATTTGGTGGTGCTTTGTGTCACTACCATGAGTTTGATGGCTCCATCCCAGATTCTCATCTTACCTAACTCAAAAGGAAAGAAAGAAAATATTTCTTCTTCCTTGAAAGCTAAGGGAAGAAGAAGCTGAACTACAAGTTGATGTTTTTTCTAAATAACTTTTAATTCTTCCCTCTTTCTGATCCTTCTGTTAACCGATAACAGGGAGCCAGTACAGTGCATTTTCAGGATTTTAATGCTGAAAATATAAGGTGCACAACAATACCAAACGTGATTGCCAATTTGGAGCAGGCCCGGGACAGGCAGAGCCGACAACCTGAGAGTCCCCTGACACCATCAAGGTATACACTGGCTCCTGATGTCCATTTTTATGCTGGGGACTGGGAAGAACTGCACACAGTCTTGTCGGTTGTGAGGAAGGATGGATTTGAAATGGCAGCTGGGATAAGTCTGAGCTTCTCTGAGGAGGATTTCATGGATGGCTGCAGCAGTCAGGATGGTAGCATAACTGGGCATGAATCATTCTCAAGACAATCAAGAAAGCTCTCAGCAAGCCGAGCATGGGAGAGAGCAAGTGAGTCAGACCCAGATGAAGGTGGGTACGACGTTATTTTGATGACAGAGATACCATACTCACTGAACTCCTTGAAGAAGCTTTACATCCTCATAAAGAAGGTTAGTTGCCAGGTTTCATTTTGCCCCTTTTTTTTCATGGTATGAGTAATAATTGGGTCAGGATGTCCACATTTTCTCAATGCACATAGAAAGGGTAAAACCTAGCACAAGATCTCCTATTCCATACATTGACCTGATTGGATGATCCTAATCATCCAATCCATCTCGTTTATTGGATGGCTAGGAACCAAATATGGGCAAGGGTCCACAAAAAGGTCTGACTGATGCTTATGCTCATCTGATTTGAACTAGGAGATATGCTAGGTGGCATGCATCAAATGAGAGTCTTGATTTCTCAGCGAGTGTTACACTTCCCCATCTTTGATCCAAGTATTCCTTTCATTTATGGAAGGATTATTTCTAGTATTACTTGTATACTTGACATTTAGCATAATAGTGGCTCAACACCTCGTCTGGTGGTAGTCCTTACGGCTCTACAAACCAAATGGAATATGTAGTATGAGAGTTGAGGTCCCCCCTTTCTTGGAGTGGTGCAGCACTATACTAGATTTCAAGTTGCGTGTGTGATGGTCTATTTGTAGTTGTTAGTCAGCACTGCTTAGTTTTATATCTGTCAGAGATATAGGAGTTATTGAGTTAGCACTTCTCAAGTTTTGTATCAGAATTTTGGTATTGGGACTTGAATGGAAGATCCTGTGAAATCATGGACCATGTTTCACACCATTCTTCTGTATATGGATTATAAGCTTTTTATTTTGCTTCTGTTCCAGCATTCATTCATTGCTTTTTTTTCTTATTATTATTATTGTTTTCCTGTTTGGTGACCAGTGCTTACGACCACCCTATGGGGTGTTGTATTTGGCCACAAAGAGGAGTTTTGTTGGTTCCAATGGTGGAGCACGCCACTTGAGAGGTTTGGTAGATGAAGAAGGCATTTTTGGGGCCCATGTAGTCAAAGAACTGGCTGACAGAGAGGTTTGGAAGTTCTTTCTCAAGTGATAGCCAACTCAACACGCCAAAAAAAGACTAGTAAAATCTTCTTACTACCCACATTCAGAGTTCTTTTATATAGCATTCCTACTTGTAAAAAGTATCAAAGCTTTTGTTCATTGTTTTTCAAATATAGTAATAATAAAGTTAGAATCAGAATCAGTACACTGGTTAGTGAGCTTCTAATTTTGCTCACCTTGCCATCTGTCATTTTTTTTTCGATATGGATTAAGGATTGGGTAATTCTGAATTTGATATATTTGTCTGAAGTTCTGTTAGATTTGTTCAAATGTAAATGTAGTTCAAGCTTTTTTTATATGTATTCTGAGCATTAAATTGCAAGGGATCAAGCAAATCCTACGTAAACCAGCCTTTGAAATATAAGCAATCCTTTGAAATGTCATAATCACTCTCGGGAGATATGTGTGCAATATTTAAAAGGGTTTTTTTATTTTTATTTTTTGATAAACCATCAAACATATATATTAAAGGATAAAAGGCTGCTGATAGGCAGCTACATCAGAAAGAAGTTCAGGTTCTAGCCAAACAGGAGGGGCCATGGGCCAATCCATGCTAGACTGAGAAACCAATCCCCTTTTTGCTAATCATTTAGCCACCAAGTTAGCACATCTCTTAACATGGGAACAAGAAAAGGTAGAAAAAAGTTTTGAAAGGTTAATACAGTCATGGATAAGACCACCCGCGGTCCATGGGATCTCTCGTGAATGATTTGAGAGGAGGGAAATAACAACCAGGGAATCTCCCTCCAATACTAAACACCTAAATCCCAACTTGTGGGCTGTAGAAAGAGAGAGATGGGCAGCAAGGCACTCTGCAGCAAGCGCCGAATCAACAAGACCTCCCTCCATCGCAACGTAGATAAAAGAGCCCCTCCAATCACGGATAATAAATCCCACACCAAAAAGATGGGAGGACTCACAATAAGCACCATCAAAGTTAACTTTGACAAAATCCAACATGGAACATCTCCAAACAAGATTCTCAATCCGCCTATCCGAGCTTTAAAATGTGTGATTACTAGCTAAAGTCTCTTTTAACAACCTGAAAGCACCAGAGGCATTAGACATATTAAAAGGAATATTATCAAACACAGCCTTATTTCGAACCTTCCAAAATATGCTAAGCAAAGATAGCAAGAGCAACAACTCTTAAGGATATCAGATTGTTCATGTTTGGAAAAACTAGGTAAGTCGCACCACATGGAAAAACCAATCCAAGAAAGAGAGGTTTGTATCAAGAATGGTCCTGAGACTAAGAGGGGAGGCAAACCATACAGGGGCAACCACACAACACTTAACAAAACAATGTAGGATAGTCTCTTTTATCTCTTTACATAAATGGTAGAGATCTAAGACAGAGACTCCTTCTAATTAGATTTTCTTTAACAAAGAGAGCCTCTTTATAGCCATGCAAAATAAAGTGTTTAACTTTGGGCGAAGTATTGAGAGATCAGATCAGATTCCATGATAATTGATTTGAGGGATGTATGGAAGGGGTAGGTGGAGGAGTTGGAACATTTGAAGTCTAAGATTGGGCAATAGAGAGATAGTAAGTAGGTTTAACAAAGAAAAAAGTCATTATTTTTCAGGCCTCCAAATAAGGTTGTTGGGAATGGGGGATTGAGGGACTGGGATTCTCCTAATGAAGTCCTTTTCCATGGGGGTAATCCATTCACCAATGTCGGAAAGGTCCTAGGATCTAGAATCTTGATCAATCAGTTGATGGACTCTATGCATCTAAGGGGGTTTTTGGGATATTATAGATAATCTAAAGCTATCGATACTAGGAGATCCAAGGGTCTTTCCACATGTCAATACTCATCCCATTTCCAACATTTCAAAGCAACCCTTTAACAAGGTCTCAACCCCTAAGGATACTTTTCCAGGCCAAAAAGCTATTACTACGACATTTAATAGAGAGAAAAGAACCCTTAGGGAAATATAAGGCTTTAAGAACTTTAACCCAAGGCTTTCAGGGTTATGAATAATTCTCCAAGCTTGTTTGGCCAAGAGAATTAGATTGAAGTTATCTAAGTTCCAAAAACCAAACCCACCATCCCTTTTACTCTTTTGGAGTTTGTCCCATCCAAACAGTTGATTTTTTTTTTTTTTTTTTATCATTTTCAACACTTCCCCACCAAACCTTACGCTGAATAGAATTAATCGAGTTGCAAATCGATTTGGGGAGGAGAAAACAAGAAGTAGGAATAGTACTACTACCGATTTGAGAATGACCTATTTCCCAACCTGAGAGAAGAGCTTTCCTTTCCACCCTTGAATTTTCAACCTAGTTTTATCCTTGATGTAAGAGAATAAAGAAATTTTATCTTTTCCAATAATGGATGGTGGACTAAGGTAGGATCTTGGATTTTGGGCTTATTTAATCCCCAAATTACTCAGAATAATTCTTTTAAATTGTCTAAGGGGGTTCTAGCTAAAAATGACTTCAAATTTATCTTGATTAACAATTTGGCCCGAAACCTCACTAAACTAGGAGAGACACTCTTTAATCAAGTTTACATCACGAGGGGAAACTTTAGAGAAGATGTAACAGTCATCCACAAACAAAAGATGGAAACTGGGGGGACATGACCGATTAATTTTGATACCAAAGATTGCCCTAGATCTTTCAAGACTAATTAAAGAGACAAACAAACCCTTAGCACAGAGTAGAAAAAGGAAGGGAGAAAGGGGACCCCCTTGTTTGAGACAAACCCTTAGTTGGAATGGTTATTATTAAACCAAACCCACAAGCAGAACCCAAGCGGGCTATTCGGTCAACCTGGTTGAACATCTGCTCCAACCATTGGAGGATATTATCCTTTTTGTTTACTTCTACTTTTTATTTGTCCAAGGACAAACTCCCACCCCTTAATTCGTGTGTGTGTGTGTGTGTGTGTGTGGACATTAATCAAGTCATAATACAAACATGAAATCTATGATAATGGGTATATCGACAAGTGAGATTAATAAATTGGTTCCATTACGAAAAATGGTGGCTATTGACACCAATCAAATTTCTAAGTCCCCCTCACCCCGCCTTTTTTTTTCCTTTGATACTCCCTCCCTAACCCCCTCCCTATCTCCCAAACCCCCACCCCTTCTTCCTCTCCGACGATGGTGACGGCGGTGGCCCCTCCGGCGACAACCCACCCCCTTCCTCTCTCTCTCTCTCTTCCTCTCTCCCTCTCCTACACCCCCTCTGTGTCTCTCCCTCTTCCTCTTTCTCTCTTTCCCTCTCTCTCTCTCTCCCTCTCCCTCTCTTTTTTTTCCGGCGACCCGTTCATCCCCACAGGCCCTGGAGAAAAAAAAAAAGAAGAAGAAGAAGAGAGGAGGAGGAGGAGGGGTGCATGTGAGAGGAAGAGAGAAAGAGGAAGAGGGAGAGAGAGAGAAAGAGAAGGGAGTGTGGGAGAGCAAGGGAGAGAGAGAGGGTTGCCGTCGGAGGGGGCATCGCAACGGTTGGAGGAGGTGCTGTAGCCACCAGCAAGGAGAGGAGGACAAGGTGGGGTGGGGGAGGGAGGGAGAGAGGTATTTTAGGTAGGGGAGGGATTAGGGGAAGGGGTATAAAAGGAAAAATATGAGGGGGAGGGGGACTTAAAAACTTGATCGATGTGAGTAGAAGCTCCCTTATAAAACATAGTCATATCTTTTTAACCCTAATTTATTGTAAATAGTAAAAGAATTCTTATTATTTTAAATCTTACTACTGACTAGGGCTGGCAATGTTTGACACGACCCATGAACCCAACATGAAATAAGCGGGTTAGGGTTAACTGTAAACTTGTTTTGGGTCAAAGTGGGTTGACCCGCTTTGATACAATTAATAAATGGGTCAGGTTTGGGTTGAGCCATATGATCGTATACCCTTAACTTGACACAAAACAAATCTGATCTACCATCATAAATTACCACATAACCCGTGAACCCAACATGACCCCACATGAAATAAGCAGGTTAGGGTTGACTGTGAATGTGTTTAAGGTCAAAAAAAGTCGAATTAATAAATGGGTTGGGTTAGGGTTGAGCCATATAGTTGTATGCCCTCATCTCAACACAACATGAACCCGACCCACAAACTCGAATTGCTACCCCCACTACTAACCTTATTTACTTCTATATGAATTTCTAAAATTAACAATGACTTAAAATCTCATAAAGTGTTTAATAGAAAATTACTAAAAATGGTAAATTTTAGAAAAATTGCAAGTCAACTTGACGGCCTTTTTTGGGCTTGAGAAACCGGTCTAAAGGAATCTTGTCAATTGCCCCTACTGTAGTGCATGTCCAGGTGCTTGGAACAAATGCTTGCTGGTCCGAAGACAGCATCAAGATCAAAAGTTGTGATTATTTGAAGCTAATTTATCTCATGGCCTTTTCAATTCAACTTCTTGTCTTCACGCTCCAAGAACTATTATGCAATTAGTTAGTGTGTGTTTGAATGTGCGTTTTGTGTGTGTGTGTGTGTGTGTGTGTTTTGTATGTGAGTTTTATGTTATCTATACATATACTTAAGAGGAAGGATAAATGATGAGATGCTATCCATTTGGCCAAATCATGAGCTGCCGAGTTGGTGTCTCTTGGAACATTCATAACTTAAATCAATAAAACCAAATCCCAAACTATATTGTGTTGGCTACACAAATTATGTTTAATCATTCCACTCTAAGGACCATATTTGCAATTAAATCATACTCGTTTCTTTCTTCATTGTTTTAGCCTTAGTCAATTTTGTCCTTCCTCTTATCCTTCTGATGTCTTCAACTTACACCATCTCACTCATTCTCACAATTGTAGTCATTGGTCTTTGTCACACATGACCAAATCACTTTAATGTACTTTTACTCATCTTAACACCTATTGATGTTATCCTTAAACTCATGTGAGTGCCCTTATTTCTGTGTGAACTATGTGATGGTGAAGTTCCATGGGAAGGAGTCTTGTGTAAACCTGCACTCTAATGATTCATCATTCGCCACGTATTATTTTGGATTATAATAAATTTGATATTTTTTGTCTTCTCTTGTAATCAATCCCCCAAGTCAAGGGATTGCCACATTGCATTCAAAATTCAACTTTTTTTCTCTCTCTTCTTCCTCAAAACAAACTCTATCCATTAGCCTTCTTTTCTTCCTCTTCCCTTTTTGTTTTCTCTTTTCTTTTCTTTTCTCAAACCATCAAACAAAACCATGGCCACCATTCTCATGGCTTCATCCTTTGCCTATCTCTCCATGACTACTCTCAACAACTTAATCTCTTTCAAGTTGACCACCACAAACTACATTCTTTGGTGCTCACAACTTTTGCCAATACTCAAGGGCCGTGATCTCTTGGGGTTCAATTATGACTATCTCGTGCCCCAAGAAATTTCTTCCGGTGGCAGACAAAAATAGCAACATTGTCTTTAATCCGTAATACAATGTCTAGTGCAAACAAGAACAATTTTTATTAGATTGACTCATCTCTTCTCTCACTAATAGTGATCTTGCACAAGTGTTGGGTTTTACCACCTATGATTTTTGGATTCATCTTGCTTCTGCTTATATTAGTCATTTTCAAGCCTACATTATGCAGTTTCGTCTTCTAACTTTATATGATGAATAAAGGCTCCAATTCAATGATAGACTATTTATTAAAAATAAAGTCCACCAACCAACTTACCATCATCTACAAACCAACGCCAATAATTACATAGTTCTATATTTTCTCGGTGACCTTGGTTCAAATTATACTCTATTTGTCATATCCATCAACACAAGTATCATTCTCATTAAAGCTTCTAGTCTCGACAGCCTCTTATCCAGTGAAGAAATCCATCTAAATACCACTCACTCTAAACTTATGCAAGCCTCCACTAATGTTGCAAACAAGAATGACTCAAACACTCTATTTACGAATCAAGCACCTCGCGGTTCCTCCAATCAAGGTCATGGTTGTGGCAATGGTCAAAGCCTTGGTCAGGCCTTTTATCTTCCAACTGACTGTCAACTTTAGTCCAATCAACCTCTAAGCCAAGTATGTGGTCGAGTTGGCAATATTACTCTTTATTACTATCAGGGGTTTAATCATGATGTACAACTAAGGCCCATAATATTAGTGACTACTGTGCAACTCCCTCATCCTCTCAATACTTGTGGTATCCTGACTCGGGTGCCACAGATCAATTTACATTTGATATCTTGAAGCTTACTAACTAGAATGATACAATGGCTTCACATAGGTGATGGTTTAGGTTTACCCATATCTCATATTGGAGCATCTCAATTTCATATTAAATCCTTTTGCTTTCTGCTTAAGGATATTTTACATATTCTCCATATTGTTAATAATTTCTTATCTATGCACTGATTCACAAAAGATAACTATGTCTATTTTGAAATCCATTCACGTTAGTTTCTTATCAAGGAACACACTGTTAGTTGTTCTTTTCTTTTCGATCTTTCATGATTAATTATGAACAATTCAATTAACAGCCCAAAGATCACCAA